>JAVJIF010015315.1:0-112393 GCA_038442645.1 Agave tequilana
TCCTTTATAATAAAACCATTATTAGCTGGTTGATAGAGTAGTTGAGAATCTGAAATCTTTTGACAATATAGGGTTTCTCCTGTTACAGAATGGTGCAGTTTCACCAGGTTCCATTAAAAATTAAATTTAAGTTACTGTTTCCTAGATCTTTAATTGGTACTGCAATCGTTAAAATGACTTCTAGTTTGTGTTGAAAGTTCTTCTGATGACAGTTGACTTGCGTGACCATAATTCAAAGCTGGAGCTAAATCAAATTTCATGGTCCTACACTTCATTTATAATTAGGGTATGGTGTTTCATTACTTGGCAGGGATGGTCATCCTTTTTGCTACACACTTCTGTATCATATATCGTAGAGTTGTTTGTCATGTTGCACACTCTAGAGCCTTTAGTTGGTGACTTGGTGTTCCTTCCAGAAAACCATTCCTCATCTGCCTATTGGGTTTTGAGTTAAGCTAGTTTCTGTCATTCGATGGTTGTTCCTGATTATGTAATACAGCCCTGACTCTCTCCGATTGGTATAGCACTATATAAAACCACACGAGATCCTACCATTTTATCGCCTCAGTGGTGCTCCTTTTAGGGGCTCACTGGGTTGTGAACCATGTAACACATTTGAATAGTGTATACAATCAATAAACCATTTAATAACGAGATTTTTTTTTTACTGTGGTTTATACAGTTTAATAAGTAATTTCAAGTGAATGGCTGAACTGGTTCCAATGAATGACAAAACAAAAACTTGAGTCACCTTTTGTATTTCTTAAATTTATAGAGTTTAGATTGATTAGGATGCATCACAATTAGGATAATTGGCATCAAACTCTTATTTCTTGAGCACATAAATATGCCTATTTTAACTATTTTTCTAAGAAAAATGCTTAATATCTGTCTATATCTACACATATATTCATCTATCTGATTGATTCATATTATGCTATATGACAGTTGCTGCCTCTCTACTTTCTTCGTGCTCACTTGTCCCCATCTGTTGGTTTAGGATCGACAAATTAATTATTGGTGACAGTGTTCTAAAAATCGGTTTCATTATTCGTGCGGTCCAACACTGAATAATGATTAATCGGATTAATCGGGGATTAATCGTTTATTGAAAATTTTAATATATTTAATTATATTTATACGCAACTACATATGAATATATACAGTTAATTGTTGAAAATACCTAAATATTATATAAGACAATATCTAGATGTAAAGTTAAAAACCATGATGTGATGAACAAGACAATATGAATAAATAGTAAAAAAAAGAAGAAAAAGAAATTATCTCTTCACATTAGTAATTCAAGATTTCAAATTTTGCAACATAAATATAAATCAAAGAACTTACTTGCAAAATAAGATAAATAAAAAAATTAGTCAATTTATCAATCAAAATAATGAACTTTAAAGAGTGATGGAGAAAGATTGATAAATAAGTTAATTTGAAAAATAATTAAAATAATAAAACATTAGTATCATTTTATGCAAAATATACAATAATAAAATATCATAATTCATCTACTATTTAATAAATAATTCATCTACTATTTAATAAAAGATCATTATCAAATCATCAACATTACAATATAAACTACTTAGGATCCAATACACACAAAGTGAAGTTTTTCAAATAAAAAACATATGAAATACCTAAATGATTAATCGGGGATTAATCGGATTAATCGGGCATTAATCGGAAATTAATCGTTTTTGACCTAATTAATCGCCCGAGCGCATAATCAGAGCGATTAATGTAATATTAAGCGGGTTGTCACCGAATAGGATTAATCGGCCGATTAATCGGTCGATTAATCCGATTTTTAGAACAATGATTGGTGCATTAATGATCATGGATTTGTAGAGCCAATTCTATTGGATATCAGATGGTTGTCTGGGGGCTCTAATAAAAACTTGATCATTTGCATGAAAGTGTGAAAAAAGAAAAACAACGAAGCATGGTTCAAAGTCTCGGTCTCGGCCGCCGACTCGGCCGGCACCGAGACGGATCGGTCTCGGCGACTCGGATCGGACTCGGACGATACGCGCAAAACGCTACATAGAACGCCAAAAAAATTATGAAAAAAACATGACAAATCATAAAAAAATGTAGACATCAAAATTCATGTAGCACATATTCAAAACATATCACCTAGCACTCAAAATATAACGTGAAAGTATAAATACAAGCGTCGTCGGTAGAAAAATATCAAATACATGCATAATATAGTAAATTGCACAAAATAATTCATAAGTACCTGCTAATATAGTCATTTTCACATTGAATTACGAGGAGGCACAAAATCATCATTATCATCATCCCTATGATAAGTATAAAAACCAGGCATATAGTTTCCATAAGGATAATAATATGTTTGTGGGTGAGATCCTGTAGGCTGAGATGATTGGCCAGAGGATCCACTATCAGAGTAATATGGCGGTAGGAGTTGTGCAATATCAGCTCCATGGTGATAATACCCAAAACCTCGATATTCAGCGCTGCTAGTAGAATATTCACCAGTGCTAGAATAATCAGTGCCAGAATATTGGCTAGATGTCAAACCAACCCCTGTAAATGGCCTTCAAGACTATGATGACCATGTGAGTAGTTATCATGTCCACTCGAATAATTATCGCTAGAACTGAAATCGACCAACCGATCCAAATGCCTACGCTGTTGCGAAATCCCTGCTCGGCCTCCATGATCTGTATCTTGTGTGGCATAATATTCTGAATCCCATGTTAAAGCACCACCTCGTTGGCTTCCACTAACACCATGAGTCTCTTCATCATCACCACCATCATCGCCGTCATCACCTTCACCACCATCACCTCCATCATCATCACCGCCGTCATCATCACCGCCATCACCATCATCACCGCCATCACCGCCACTTTCGTCACTACGATGAATACCTTCATCCACCAACCTAAGTCATCTGATGGTAACATCGGCTGTTCTCCCTCACGAATCCACTCATCCAAAATATCATCATTGAAAATATTGTTCAGATCAATTAGGTTGTAATAATCATCAGTGTCGCTTTTGCATGTCAAGTTTCTTACTCGCAACCGCATATTGTAATGCACAAATACTAGTTTATGCAACTTGTTCATTGCCAACTGGTTGCACAATTTTGTATGAATCAGCGACCACGTGCTCCAATTTCTTTCACAACCCGATGAAGAACATGTTTGGCTTAAAACTTTGATGGTAATTTTCTGCAGATTGAGAGCTTCTTCGCCATAATTAATTCACCAATCAGCTGGAAGAGATTGTTGCACTGCTCTTCTAGTTAGTGAGCTTCCAAATTCTCCAACTCCATCCACAAATAATTTTATCTGTGAGAATACACATCACAAGTGTTAATATTTGCATAACATTATATCGATGAAATAAATATATTATTATTACCTCATTATATAGCTCTTGCTTGTTTATTCAAATCTGGCTCAATCTTTTAATGATCCTCCTTTAATCCATTTCTCACTTCTTCTGGATGTGTAGAAAAGTTTTTTGAATATTGGAGTGCTAGATTTAAAAAATATGTTGCAATAATGTAAGCACATGATTGTTATGATATGACAGTTTCAATTTCTAGTCAACAAATATGATTTCTAGGCAAATGAATTACGAGCAACATGCAAGTGTCTATGCAATTGTCCCTCCCATCTTCTATCAATGATATCCCAGTACTTCTTCCAGTTCTTATTTGATGCCTTTATAGCCAATTTTGCTCTATCCATAGCTTCATATATAATAGATAATGTAGGTTTCTTGTCCTGGTCCAATATCTTCAAGACTCTAATAAGAGAATCCATAATGTTTTGAACCTCTCTTGCCTTCTTCCCAAAATCGGTTAGTCAGAATGAGATTAGAAACCTTATCTCGCACACTTCTTCTACTTCTTTCCTTGTTGAATTCATGCCATTCGGTGGTCGTACACATTCTTTTCAAATCTTGCTCATAGCGAATAAGGCTTTCAATAGAAATAAACTCGGTGGCAAACCGTGTTATACCTGGTCTCAACAAATCTCTATCTCTGGTAAATAGCTTCATTAAATTCACCACTTTGAGGCTATTGTAAATGAATGATGTGATCATCTTAGCATCATCTAATGTCTCCTTGACTGATTTCAAAGAGCCAATATCTTCAAGCATCAAATCAATGCAATGTGCTGCACAGGAGACCAAAACAAATGTTTTCTCTCTCTCCATTAACATGTGACCAGCTGCTTTGAAACTTGCCTCATTATCTGTTACAATCTGCACGATATTTTCTTCACCAACTTCATCAACAACTTTATCCATTAGCGAGAATATATAATCAGCAGTCTTCGAGATATTAGTAGTATCAACAGAAGTATGATAGATCATGCTTCTATCACAATAAATTATGAAATTAACAATAGGCTTTCTATTATGAGAACTCCATCCATCACACATGATCGTGCAACCATACTGCGGCCATTTTATTTTTATTGAAGCAATATATACTTCAATTTCTTTCATTTCCTCTTCTAAATATATATTGCCAATCTGGTATCCTGTAGGGCCTTTTACACCTGGGCCTGCCTTCGTAATAGTATTAATCATGGCTTGGTAGTAAGGACCATTATCAGCTGCATTGAATGGTATTGCATTGTAATGAAAAAATTTCGCCACGGATTTTCCAACCTTTTTAATATTCTCAGTTGAGAACATGCTTTTGATTGATTTCTGTTTTGTTGGGAACATGTAAGGATCAATACCACGAGCTGGAATTTCAGCTTCTCTCATAGTCATACTCCGACGCAATCCACGGTTACTCCCTGATCCTGAAGGCTGCGAACTACTGCCACCAATATCAACTCCTTCTACTGATCTCCAAGCCATTTCACGACTTTCTTTCATAGCTTGTTTTAGTTGTCTTCTTTCAACTCCTTTTAAACCACCAACTTCTTCAATTTCATTATCAGAATCTTCTTCGGTCACATCATAAAAATCTTCCTCACTTAAAGATCTCATAAGTCGCTCTTTTTTGAATTTTATGGCCGCTCTTTTTTGCTACCTTCAGAAGAAAGATGTCTCATTATTTGAGATACCTCTTTTGATACTCGCAAGCATCCTTCCACCTGACCGGGTACATGTGCTATATGTTGCTTCAATGTGGTGATACCACCATGAACTTGTTTCCCACAATAATTACACTTCACAAGTTTTCTACTTCCACCAACAGGGGTACCATGTTCCCATCCAATATCGCGTTGCTTTGGAGCCTTACTGAAATTTAAAAAAATTATCTGTTAAATTAAACTCAATTAAATGAAACTAAATTAAATTAAACTAAACTAGTTTGTACTAGATTAAGCTACACTAACTTAATTACCTAACTTCAATAAAATTATTAAATTACCTAACTTAATTATAATTACAAAACTTTATTAAATTAAATTAACCTAAATTAAGTTAACTAAACTAATTTAAATTAAATTAAACTCAATGAAATGAAACTAAATTAAATTAAACTAAACTAGTTTATACTAGATTAACCTACACTAACTTAATTACCTAACTTCAATAAAATTATTAAATTACCTAACTTAATTATAATTACAAAATTTTATTAAATTAAATTAACTTAAATTAAGTTTAACTAACTAAACTAAATTAAATTACATTAACTCAAAAAATTAAACTGAGGGGGGGAGAGAGAGGGACTGAGGGGAGAGAGAAACAGAGGGGGGGGGAGAGGGACTGAGGGGAGAGAAACTGAGAGAGAGAGGAACAGAGAGGGAGAGAGAGAGGGAGACAGAGAAGGAGAGAGGGAGACACAGAGGGAGAGAGAGAAGGAGATGGAGACAGAGAGGGAGAGAGAGGGACAGAGAGAGGGAGAGGGAGAGAGAGACTGAGAGGGAGAGGGGGAGAGAGTCCGACAGAGAGAGAGAGAGACGTACAGAGAGAGAGAGACGGAGACAGAGAGAGACACATAGAGAGGGAGAGGGAGAGAGTCCGACAGAGAGAGAGACACACAAGGGAGAGAGAGGGACAGAGAGAGGGAGAGGGAGAGGGAGAGGGAGACGGAGACAGAGAGGGAGAGAGGGACACAGAGGGGGAGAGAGAGGGAGAGAGAGACAGAGACAAGAGGGAGAGAGAGGGACAGAGAGAGAGACACAGAGAGAGGGAGAGGGAGAGGGAGAGAGACTGAGAGGGAGAGGGAGAGAGAGTCCGACAGAGAGAGGACACAACGGGAGAGAGACAGAGAGGGAGAGAGGGAGAGGTACCTGCGAGGGCGAGGATCGACGGCGACGGCGACGCCGGGGGGGGGGGACGCGAGAGGGAGGGGGCAGCGTGAGAGAGAGAGAGATCAGATCTGATCTCTCTCTCTCACTCTGTCCCTTTAAATGGGGGTTCACGGGCGGAGTCGACCGGGGTCGGGTCCGACTCGGAGTCGACTCGGTCAACTCGGCCGAGTCGGGGCTTCCGAGTCAGATCGTCAGCGGCCGAGTCGGATACAACTCGGCCGAGTCGTATCCGACTCGGCCGATACCTTGAACTATGCAAGGAAGTGCTAGTTCAAACTTATTTCTTACTAAATCATCTTGTATTGCGAGAGAAAAGAGCATAGAGTGTGGGAGGGAAAATTAGATGGAGTGAGGGAGGAAAATAATATAATCTGATCGCGTGCTATTCTGGGAGCATTTAAAGACTTCACTAGAAATCAATTCAGAAAGACTACAGAATTAGAAATTTCTCGCCCTTTACCTTCCATGTTGTGATGACAGGAGTGACAGGAGAAAAAGAAATGGAAAAAGAAACCTGATGGCGGACTATTCTGGGGCATTTTAGGAGTTCGTTAAACTACAAATAGTATAACTTACAGAAGTAGGAGCTGCCTGCCTTCTATCCTAATTGTATTGTGATGACAAGAGAAACAACACACCATGCATTTATGTCTTGGCCCATTAAGTTCAAAGTCTTCAAACTATTTTCGTAGAAGGGTTTATCGTTGTTGGAAACTAACTGCTAGGAAATATGTGGTTTGTGCTGATGTGACACACTTTTTGATTCTGATCTTCCAATAGCACTTCTCCAACTTCAACTGTCTCGTTTTGATTCCATGAACGACATCATCAACTCAATATCACGATTAATGATGGATCCCAGGTAGCGAAAATGGCCACTTGGTAGGTATTTCATGTCCATCAATATGCAGGATAGACTCATTTCTCGAGGTCTTTGGCCTCGATGTACACTTCATACTTTATTTTTCTCTTGGCTAATTCTAATCTTTTAGATTATAAAATTTATTCACACTTTTCTGATCTGGAGATTATTAGTTCTTGGGCCTCATCAATTAATACAATGTAATCAACAAACAACATGCACTGTTGAGATTTCATTATGAATATCCCCAGTAAGTTCATCCAATTACTAATACAATTAGTACATGACAATATAATAACCCACAATTGCTGAAAACAGGAGACAAACCCTAGCCCTTTGGTGCCAAGGACCCAAAACAGACGCCAAAACTATTGAGACAAAAAAAGCCCTATGCATAAGTCTGTAAAGCCGGTTGATACGTAGCGGAAACTTAGCTCTTTTGGCTTGCAGTGTAAGCTTAAGCAAAGCAACGAGGGAGCAATCATCCAAGATAGTCTCAAAAAACATTTTTATCACTAATTTATTGAAATACCATGTTCATATATAATGGGTTCCTATGAAAACTTTCATTTATAGGAATGGGCCCGTCAAAGCTATCACACATGTGTAACTTGTTTGCCACCACTTAAGCATTATAGTGCGGTGCTTTGACATTACATGAGAGGGATTAATGTGCAATAACCTCCTTAATAATGATAAAGAGATGTGATAATTGGAAAATCACACCCCTCTACAGCAGTGATGGACTTGGATAGTTAAAAATAAGATTAAAATGCAGCTAGGGGTTGGTTAATATGACAAGTTTGGATAGTAAATACTCATTTGAGAATATGTACCATTTGCAAAATTCTTAAGTATAGAATTTACAGGGGGTTTTTTGTGTTAGTTTAGTCTGGTTAAATTCTGGAGTTCAGCAGCACGCACGCACGCACGCACGTATTAAAATTCTCTACTTTATGAAGAAAATAAAAAATAGAATCCATTTAAGTTGCAGTAAACTTATGGGGATATAAAACAATTTCTCCCCAGCAATCACATGTCTTACTATATTTCAACTCCTGACTACTTTTTCTTATAGTGCGTACACAATTCATGCCAGAGCTGGTTTCAATTAACAAAAGGATATGGATATATACTGTTGAAGGGGTTGCTTTTGACCTGATTTGCATATGGCAATAAGATGTGCATATGGTGCCGAGCTTTAATATGCAAAGTTGATGCGTTGGCAGCGGATGGAACTGAACATATTGTTTCAGTATGTAACCTAGTGGAGTGTATAAAGACCTGAATACTTATAGGCGTACCAGTCTGACTGGAGAGTTTGTCTGCATTTTGCTTGAATCGGTCATGCCATACTCAAATTTTACTAAGGATAATTAGTTGAAAAAATGTTGTTTCGCTGTTGTTTATATGGTGCATGCTAACATATGCCATGGAGTACACCTACATATTCTATTTCTATTCTGCTACCAGCACAGATGCAAACATACTTAATATGATGAAGTCAGAGTAGGTTGTGTGTTGGTTTACTTTCACCAATAATATGTTATATAATGTAAAGAAGTTCTCACTAACTATGGTCAGTTTCACTGTTTATGAGTGTAGTAGACTAGTCTGAATTGCACAATTTCTTTCATGCTATATTTTTCCCCCTAAAATATTTTTTTATCCTAATTTACAGACTCACATCATATATTTGCAGGCAACCATATATTTGCAGACTAGTTTGAATTGCATAATTTCTTTCATGCTTTTTTTTTTCCTTAAAATTTTTTGTTTTTATCCTAATTTCAAACTCACACCATATATTTGCAGGCAACCATGCAAGGTTTGCATGGTCCACAAGTGTGGAGATTGCTGCTTTTGTTGAAGGGGCAATGCATCCTGTACAGGCAGTATGGGGATGTCTTGGAACCCTTCAAATATGCTGGCTATCCCATGCTGCTCAATGCAGTCACTGTGGACAAGGATGATAATGATTTTCTGTCCTCTGATAGAGCCTCTCTTCTCATTGCAGCTTCAGAACTGATCTGGCTGACGTAACAAGCTTAGCTTTAACCTCTCTACATCCTGTTCTTTATGTCAGCTATAATTAAGATATAAATTAGGGACGATCGCTGAGCATTGATGTGTCCTTTTCCCAGGTGTGCGTCATCATCATTGAATGGAGAAGAGCTTATTAGAGATGGGGGTATACCTCTTCTTGCAACACTTCTTTCCCGTTGTATGTGTGTGGTTCAGCCTACTACGCCTGCAAACGAACCTGCTGCCATCATTGTTACAAATGTGATGCGCACCTTTTCAGTTTTAAGTAAGTTTGACACTGCAAGAGCTGAGATGCTCAAGTATGGGGGGATTGTTGAGGATATTGTGCATTCTACTGAATTGGAGCTTGCCCCATCAGCTGTTGATGCTGCCCTCCAAACTGCAGCTCATGTTTCTGTATCGTCTGAATTGCAGGATGCTTTGCTTGGGGCTGGCTTGTTGTGGTAAGTTTTAGCGCTAAAATCGTGATGTTTTTCTTGTATTTTCTGAATAAATGAGGGTTCCATGGTATTTATTTCTGCTGCGTGCTTCGTATATTTGCAAACATGCAATTTAGGGGAAGGAAGAAAAAGTTCTGTAACAAACGTGAAACTGTGTTATTGCTTTATTTTTTTAAGATTGAATACTATTTGATGCTTACCTTGTTATTCTTTTTGTCATCAGGATCTTAATTCTTAATTTTCTTTCTTAGCTTCTTAATCACTATGAATTTCCAACACTTTTTCAGGTACCTGTTGCCTTTGTTGCTTCAGTATGATTCTACTGCTGAAAAAAATGATATGAATGAGGCACATGGTGTTGGCGCTAGTGTGCAGATTGCTAAAAATCTTCATGCTGTTCGTGCCACTCAGGCTCTTTCGAGGCTATGCGGTCTCTGCAGTGATGAAATATCAACTCCATATAATGATTCAGCTGCTACTGCACTCAGAGCTTTGCTTACTCCAAAGCTTGCCAATATGTTGAAAGACCAGGCACCAAAGGATCTTTTGTCAAATCTGAACTCAAATTTGGAGTCTCCAGAGGTAAGCTTCAGCAATTTCTTACATATGTCAGTTCTTTCCTTTCGAGTTAAATAGGCATTTCTTAATGTTGAGTTTTTGTGGTTAAAAAGGGGTTAGCAGTGCACTTATCATTTATCCACCTATTTTATTATGTATAATCTCTTATAAATCAACTGAATATGAATAGACTAATATTGCATGAAAGCGTTAGAAATTTTTTAAGTGACTATGGTGAATTGTGTGGTACCAAACTACCAATGCATCTAAGCCCATAGCGGAAGGAATATATTTCAATATGAGTGCCGTAAGAAGTTACCTTTACTATAATTACGCTGTAGCCTTGGGGGTGCTTTGTTTGGCCATGGATTTGATTTCAATGTGGCGGCACAAACATTTCAGGTTTTTTTTTCCTAATCTTTATAGTTTCCGTAGGAAATAGTTTAAATTGCATTTTAGTGAAAGACTATTAATAGAGAAGTTTAGTTATACTTTTTCCGAGCTTTTAGTGAAAAGTAGGATACAACATTAATAACTCAGAGCCGTATATATTTTCATTTTAATTGCATATGCCTGAAAAATCTAGTAATTGGAAAGGGAAAAAAAAGAAAGTACACATAAAATGGGAAGAACAATCACAATAGGAGAACAAGGTGGCCAAAGTGCCCAAATGTCATCAAAGAAGAAGCAAAGTGCTTATCATAGAGTAATGCAGGAAAACGTATAAATAGTGTAAATATAGGAGAACTGAGAAAAAGCTGTTATTTGTCCCATATTTCATTTCCTATACCAGAACAAATTGTCATCATTTCCTAGGTGGTCTGTAGATTTTAGGTATGAAATCTAAACCAACTTTGCAAACTAATGGTTAGCTTCACGGTTTGGTTCTCTTGTTAGGAGTTTCAACTGGGGTTTTTAGTGATCTTTATGGAGGTTTTCCAAATAGTATAGTATACTATAAACAAGTTGGGCTTGGTTTCGATAGTCACCAATATTGCGAAATATCCTAATATGTCAGGGTATTTATATTTCAAATCTAGAAAGTTTGTTTCGCAGGTAAAATCACAGATTTACAAAATCATCTCACCAAAATTATCATCATATCAAAATTTCTGACCGGGGACAAAACCTTTAACTTTGTGCCTTTGAATCTCACAAATTTACAAAAAGAAATTTGTAATCTTTCAGCATGCATCCTACTAAAGTCCTGCCACTACACAAAACCCCGAAGTGCAGTTAGGATTAAGTAATTTTTTATATTCTAACATGCCTTGGGGGCAATGTTCTAAATGTCGGCCGACATTTTGAAATTTCGGCCAAAATGTCGGGAAATTTATGTGGCCGACACGAAATTGGCTACCCCATTTCAAATTTCAAAATCGGGTTAATGTCGCCGAAATTTCGGCAGATTTTGGGGTTCCAAATATCGCCCGAAATTGACATTTCATTTTGTTTTATTTTTTCTTTTGGGTTTGAACCCGTTAACCCAACTCGACCTTATTTTATAGAAGAGAAGAATTAGGGCTCATTCGCAGCCCTAATTTCATCGTGCGAGAGAGAGAGAAAGAGAAACGAGGATGCTAGAGAGAGATACGAGCTCAACCGACCTCCGACGAGGCCTTTACAACCTTCGTCAACCTTCAATGGTCTCCACGAGCCCCGACGACCTTCAGCAAGCTTCGACGACCTTCAATGAGTCTCCACGATCCTCGACGAGGACCCAGGAAGCCCTGCCAAGCCTCAACGAGGACCCAGGAAGCCCTGCCAAGCCTCGACGAGCACCGCCAGCCCTGACGAGGTCCCGCTGAGCTCCGCCGAGCCCTGACGAGGTCCCGCGGAGTTCCGTTGAGCCCCAACGAGAACCCAGGAGACGAGGACCCAGGGAGCCCTGCCAAGCTTCGACGAACCCCATCGTCTCTCTCCCCCTTCATCGTAGATTCCGCTCCGGTGAGCTCTTGGATCCGGTGACTGCTCACAAATCTCAAAGGCGAGTTCTCTTCCTCATTTCTTCTACTTAAAGCTACTCGCTCATTCCTATTTTAATTCACATAGTTAAATCTTAGGTAATTAATTCAAATTAGGGCACCATTAACTGATTCTCGCTCGTAAATGAATGCTCAAGTGCAATCTATGAGGCTTTAACATTTTGTTGATGTTAATGTTAGTAGTTAGTCATCATGAAGCTTTTTGAGACATTTTTGAATTTTTATTGGAAGCTAACTATGTTTATTGAATATGATTAGATAAAATTGTTACTAGTATAACTTATTAATTATACATATAGAATTTATATGTGATGTTTTAGGACATTTAGGATACGCGCACATACACACACATATGACCTACGAAATTTTCCCGATATCCGCAATCCGATTTTACATTTTGCCTTTCGACATTAGGCTGACATCCGACATTTAGAACATTGCTTGTGGGTCGAGCTCCCTTTTTATGGGCTAAAACTGAGTTTTCTTGATGGGCTCAAACTGGGCTTTTTGAGCAGTGATATTCTTTGTTTAATCTATTTTTTAAATGTGTACCTGGTGAGAATTGAACTTGGGTTGTTCTATTACCATATTAAAGTCTCTGCCACTATACACCAAAGCTCCAAAGTCGTAGTGAGGGCTAAGGGTAACTTTTTATATTCTAACACAGACAAACTTATGTGTCTTTCATGTAATTCTTAGTTGCCAAGCAAGTCTTGTCTGGGAATGAAAATATTTTATTCTCAGATCATCGCAAATGGACATTCATTCCAACAACTTCTCTTCACAGAAGATGGCAAGCAGCCAATTTATTGGGAGACTTGTAAAGAAGTACTCTACTCATATTGAGGTATGAAGAGAATGTCAAAAGAAATAATCTGGTCTTTAATTGCAGAATAGCTGTACATTTGCCATTCAACTGAAAATTTTGCTGAAATTCAACTTCCAGTAATAATAATGACTATAATTCCTTATCTTATGGATTGTGCCTAATTTAATAATCCATCAAGATTGGGAGAGTGCCACTCATTTGAATTGTGCGATCTGCAATTTTACGTGGCATTTCAGAATTGGAAAACTTTCCCAGATGTAATATAAACTGGTCTTAGATAGAGTCAAATTGCACCAAAGTGGGCCAGCACCCAAGGTTGAAAATTTCGTCCATTATGTATCTGGTTCGCCCGTTTTGCACCAGTTTCGGAAGAGGCTGATACGGAACTTGTGCTAGAAATCAGTTTCGTTGAAACCAGGTCAAAAAAGCCTAAAAATCGCAGAATTTTTGGTCTGGATAGTCAAGTAGATGTAGATTATACCAAATCAAACAAGAAGTGATCAAAATCAAAGAAGAAAATTGATGGTTTAGGTAGAAATCTTAATTTTAAGTTTGTAAATTTTGTGTGTGCGAGAGAGAGAGAGAGAGAGAGAGAGAGAGAGAGAGAGATCCTTCCCGTCGCCGGCGATCCTTGCAGCCGACTCACACTCACAGCCACCATAGCCCTAACCCTAGATCTGATCGGAATATCTAGGGTTTGGTGGTGAGGAATATAAGTTGGGTTTGGGTTGATTTGAAGATCCAAACCCAAACCCATGTAACTTACTAAATTGATACCCATAAGTTAAACGGGTTTTGGGCTTCTGGATTTCATCCAAACCCAACCATCTAAACTTATTAAAACTTACATGTTTTTCTAATGGACAAATTTACATTAAACCCCTCAAGAACCTTATATTTGCAAGAAGGAAAAAAAATGCTAACAATTCATTTTTGAATGAAACCTTCATTCTTATCATCGCAATTCAAAATATCTCATACAATTTTTGTCGCGCCTCAACCCCGTTGCCCAGGTTGGAAGGAATGAACATCGGCAACATCGGCACGAAAAGGATCTCGTGCACATGGTACACTTTACAATATTTAGACAGAGCAAGAAAATTGAAATTAAACCTATTATAGCTGTTAACATTAATAAAAGTTCACTAAAAAATAAGTCAAACATTAAAATCTCGAACCCTGACCAAACAGTAAAAGAACGCTGATTACATGGGTTGTTCGCTATTAACTTCACTACTGACATAATCTATGACTTCAATAAAATGGAACTATGCAACAGACAAATTTTTTAATCTAGATCTTCAAAATCAGTCTCCAATGCTAGTTTGTAGCTGAAATGGATCAAAACAATGGTGTGCGCTATTAGGTCAATTAGTAAACCACTATCTAATTAGAGGACGGATAAGTTCAAAAGCAATAATTCAATATATTTAAAAATTAAAAAACATGAGATACTACTTCAAATGTTCATAATCACAAGACATAGAACATATCATTGTATCAATACTTTCAATATATGACCAATAAGCAAATGTCTCAATGGTATCATAACATTTATGATCTTGTGTATTTGTGAAATATCATTAATTTATTCATTTTTTCCTTCTATTGCTAAAAATTATAGCCTAGTAACATGGGAACGCGTAACCACATAATATCAATAAAGTCTCTCAAGACTCGTTGCACTAACCTATCATAGGTTTGCTTGAAGGCCGATAAACAATAGGTTGCCTTAGGGCCAATAAACAATGGGTTGTCCGGAGGCCAATATAGGGCACTTATGAGGTATGACAGGCATCCAATAACAATAACAATTCATAGTTGGATTTTAGAGGATTTTGATTTATAATAATCAATATCTTAGTTTCTTTAACATAATAGTGAACCACCATTCATTTAGTTGTACAATCTTGATTTCTGTATATAATGACAAATATTATAAATTATGCTAACATTAATCATGAGCATACATGTAAACAACTAAAACTCATGTTTGATCTTATTATTCAATTGAATGTAAAACTATTAGAAAACAAGTGCATTACTAATTTAGAAACCAAAAGCATATACATTCATATATTAGTGACATACAATGTTCTAAATGTCGGATGTCGGCAGCCTAATGTCGGAAGGCAAAATTTAATGTAGGATTGCGGATATCGGGAAAATTTCGGAGGTATTTGCTCAATTTCGGTGTCAATTTCGGAGGTCATATATATAAATATAGTATGTCCTAAATGTCATAATTGTCCTAAAACATTACATATATGATATATCAAGGGCAGACCTAGTTCTCACCACTTGAAAATTAAAAAAATAAGAACAAAATCATCAAAAGTGACAAAATTAAAGGAAAATTACCAAAAAAAGGATGATCAGGGCCGGCGACGCTCGTCGAGGCTTGGTGGGAACTCGTCCGGACTGGCGGTGCTCGCCGAAGGTCGCCAAGCCTTGTCGGAGGTCAGTCGAGCCTTATCGAAGGCTGGGAAGGTCAATTGAGCCTCATCAGAGGTCAATCAAGCCTCGTCGAAGGCTGCGAAGGTCAGTCTAGCCTCGTTGGAGGCTGTGAAGGTCAGTCGAGCCTCGTCAGAGGTCAGTCGAGCCTCGTCAGAGTCTACAAAGGTCAGTTGAGCCTCGTTGGAGGTTGTCGAAGGGCGTAGGAGCCTCATCGGAAGTCACACGTCAGTAAGGTGGAAGTCTACTCACCTTCTGCTGATAAAACTTGTTGTCACTCTGCACTCAATCTTATAGTATTCCTAAATGATGCTCAAAATATATTGACGATTAATTTATTCTTATAATGAACCACTTATATCCTAACCACAAATAGATCCAAAAATCAAAGTCCTACACGTTAAAACTAAATAAAACCTGTGGAAATATATTATACCACAATTACACTAATTTTTGGAAATTTTAAAGAATTTCTAAATTTAGTTTTAGGTTAAAAAGAGTTAATTTGCAAATAACAGAAATTTCAGGATAAAACTGTAAACTTACCATTGCTCTCGAAAACTTAAATCTGAATCCAAACTGCATAATCAGAAGATATAAGATCTTGTTTGAAACTTCTTGATTATTTAAAACTGATCTTTAAATTCTCTTTTATTTTTGTTGTAAACTGAATTAAACTGTAAAAACAGAAAATTCAGGACTTTTATGTAAAACTGTTGACCGAGTGCAGAAAAATGAGGCAAAACTGAAATTTTACAGATAATCTGAATTTTAGAAAAATAAAATATTTTTATTAGTAGTTTGCAAACATGGAATGATCTTTAGAAAGTCATATTCTTGCGTTGTTGTTCGAAAACAAGGTTAAAAAAAATCTGTGGGTATATATACAAATTTACAAAGTAAATATACTAGTTTTGAAGTTTCAGTATTTGCAAATAAAAACTATCTTCAAATAAACTAAATAAACTTAAAGAATTTCTATAACTAGTAAAAACTAGTAAGATTTTATTCACAAGATATGACAAAACATTATTATTTTCTTCTTTCTTTTAAAATCATAACTTCTTACAGTTAACTTTAATAAAAGAAAATATTTAATTCATAAAAACATGAAACTTGAAACCTTAACTTAGCCAAAACCAGGTGATGAATCTATATGACAACAAACTGAATAGATCAAGATCCATAAACCTTTCAAGAAAATTAATAAATTACTAACCTTAAATCTCATCCTGCTTCAAGTCGAAACCCTAATCCTTGCTCTTGTTAAATTTCTTCTCATCCTGCTTCAAGTCGAAACCCTAATCCTTGCTCTTGTTAAATTTCTTCAGTTTTTAATGAAAAACTCTACAACTTTATGTTCATATATATATATATATATATATATATATATATATATATATATATATATATATATATATATATATATATACTCAATAAGAATCCTAGTCCTACTTAACTTTTATCCTAAATATCTTCCTTTCATAAGTTATAGAAACTCATATTTGATTATAGCTCTCATTCATAACTTGATAAGGGTACCTAGTACAAAACTCATGTTTGATTATAACTCTTACCGTAAGAATCATAACTTAATTAGGATACCTATTATAGAAACTCAAATATGATTAAGACTCTTATATCATATTCTATCAGTTCTCAATAATCAAGATTATCTAAATTGGGAAACCTATTTATCTCTATCTCAATAAATTTCAAAAATTGAATCAAGCAAATTTAACTCTTCAAATAACTAATAAATTAGAATATTGTGGGTATTACAATTTTAATAATCTCTCATACTTTTATTCCAATATAATACAAAATATCCTATATATTTTGATCTGGTTATCTATATTTAACGCTGAAACTGAATTTAAACTGAAACCAAAACTTATGCTGAAACCAACGAGACATTCGAAGCCATCCGAAACTAAACATTTTGAGGAGGGACGAAACCGAAACCAAGTTCTCAGGCGTTTATGTGATTTATGGTCCGATATTTCTCTCTTAAGCAGCTTACTTTCGAGGGTTGAAAAAAATCAGGTTATACTAAACATGTTGCCTGTATCGAATTGGATTTTCACCTTCACAATCCATCTGAAAGAAGGGGTTAAATATTGCATCCGGATGAGATGGTTTTGGTTTTGACAAGTTTGGTTTCAGGACGGCTCAGCCTGAAGCTTACTGAAACTTTCTAACAGTGAAATTAACTAATATTATCTGAAATCACCGATAGTTGTTGCATGGCCTTCGATTTTGCACGAGAGTCCTTACCTGCTGGAGACATCTAATGACTTAGTTTATTTTAGTTGGTTAGTGTAGTTAGTTTATTTTATCTTATTTTAGTCCCACATTGGTTGTGGTGGAAGTTCTCATGTAATGTTAAGCCTATAAAAGGCAAAGACTGCTTTGGAGATTCTCAGTTGATGTTAATGAAAAATGCTTGCTTAAACTTTTGTGTAGTCAGTGTGCTTTTGAGTGAGATGCCCTAGGGAGAGAGTCCTAATAATTTTCTTAGGTTACAAGTTTTACATTGAGATTTCCTAGTGTTTGTTCCCAGTTATCCCCTTCTTTGTTCGTTCCTCATCCTTTTGGTATCAGAGTGAAATTCTCAATTTTCTCCACTCAAAATCTCATGACTATAATTTCTCTACCAAAGATAGTATCAAACGAAAATTGCTAAAATTTGCACGCGGCACTGCTCATCGCCACTGTTTATCATTGCCTCCTTCTAACCGCCAACTTCATCATCGTCATCTTCTGTCGCCGACATCTTCCAACTTCGGCAGTGCTCATCTCATGTGATGTAAGCTTATAAAGACAAAGACTGCTTTGAAAATTCTCAGTTGATGATTAATGAAAAATACTTGCTTAAGTTTTTGTGTAGCCAGTGTGTTTTTGGGTGAGATGCCCTAGGGAGAGAATCCCAATAATTTTCTTTTATAACAAATTCTAGATTGAGATTTCCTAGGGTTTGTTCCCAATTATCCCCTTTCTTTGTTCGTGCCCCATCATTACCTCCCAACTTATTGTTAATTCCATTGCGAGCAGGCCCAACAATGAATATATCTGGTGCATTTTCTCCCAATATTCCTGGTGAAGTCTGGAAGAGGCTTTAAATTATGGTGTTATAGATTTTGGATTCAAAATTGGGTTCTCAGTTAACTCAAAGCTTTAGTGTATTAGTTACATGGGTAAGAGTTTAAAACCCAACCCAAATTAAATTAAACAAGATGCATTGTGCTCCTATTTGGGTTTTAAGAATATATTTAAGTTAAATGGGTAGAGGTTGAAGAGTAGAGTCGTTTAACCTGAAGGGGAAAAAACTAATATTTTGTTCTTTTATTTGCATATATACCCTTACAATATACCTTTTTTGTTTATTTATCCTAGAAAACTGAAATAGCCTATGAAATCTTGTAACTTCTTATATTTTGATATTTCTTTGAAATTTAAACTGTACCAAATCTGAACATAATTAATATATAAGAAAATAAAAATTCAAGAAAAAAATGTGAGGCACTATATGATGTAATACGGGTAGAATTCGAATCAAATAAATTGGAAACTAGGGTTTAATAAGAAAAATGAGGAGGAATTAGAGTTAAGAAATGGAACCAGATAGATTTGAGCTTCGTACCCCTTGTGTGGGCTTCAAACCTTGTACCACGGGCTTCACACCCCAATACTCAAGAGTATCCTCAAGAAAATTTAACTGAAAAGTTTTTATTTCATCTTGTCTCCTTATTCATTGTGTTGAGTCTCTTTATATAGGCTCTTACAAAGTAAACTTTTCCATCACAATCGATGTGGGACGAAGTTTCATAATAAAAGTAAAGGCTAAACTTAAAAATAGACTAAGACATAAAAAGATAACTAGTACTGGTGTGATATCCCCATTATTTCTGTTGGGGTGGGAGAGAATCGACCCTTTCGAGTGAGGATACCTTTCATGAAGCATCTCAACCCGGCTATGGTGGTGACTGTGGCAGTAGCACTAATGCATCACATCGAGACCTAGGTGGTGGAGGTGGAACTGGTCTCTGTATCGGATCGATAAAAAATATCAGCTTGATCAAGACACCAATAGCAGACTGAGGCACGCCATCCATAATGAAAACTGAACCGACTGCACTTTGCACTATAAGTGGTCTGATCTCCTGTGAGCCTGACTCCTGTAGACATATCTGCAATGGGTCGTACACATCAGGCGATCTCAAGAGAAATGATACCCTTATAGTTGTCAAAGATGGTACTAACTTCAAGGTAGGCTCCCCGGAAAATCTACAAGGGTCTCAACACAGAGCTCTTCAACTTTCATAGACTGTGGGGAAATCTCTTCTTACTGTGACATCGACTCAACAATAACTTTTGGCCCTGGTTCTGGCTTATCAAAACTTTTGGCTCTGGTTCTGTATTGTCATCAACTTTTAGCTCTGATTCTGGATTGTCAACAACCTTTACCGTCCTGTTTTCCAGCATCTTCACCCTACCAGCGAGGATCTCCTTACATTCAGCGATCAGATCGCTGAATTGTGGCCCCTCGAGGTGTGGAGCATACCGAATATGAAGTTCTTGTAAGATAAGCCAATTTTGACAGTCAATATGACTGTCTTTCCACCACCAATAAGTTTCTCCAGCTAGCTTCATTTGGGCGTAGTGTCACTTCTGCGCAGGTGTCGAGAAATACCTGAAGAAATTCTCAAAATATTTTTCGCACTTTTTATATCCATGCTGAGCATAAAAACCTCAAAAATACAGGAGAACTGCATACATGTCCCTTTCAACATCTTTTTCATCCCCATCAATATAAATGTATTTGTCATAAAAGTAAAATCTCATGAATAAAACTCAGTGCATAAAGATCAGAGGTTACCCAATAAACTCAGTGGCTCAAATTGGACTCAAATCAGGCTAAAGATGTGGCCAGAAACGCTGATTCTCTGCTACTGGGACAATACTGGTGCCAAATATGGACTTATAGAGATCGGATCTGCTACTCAAGTGTTATGAAATCTTTATAGTGGCTCTGGGGCTCATTTATGAACCTAACGCTTCGAACAGAGCTCGAAACAGACTCAAATGGGTGAGAAATGGGCTCCGGACTGGTTGGGGGTGGGGAGGTGAACAATACTATTTACAGAACAGTAACTGTGTGATTACTTGCGGTGATTACTGTTCACGATGGACAATAACTTTATTTGTTCCTCTTTTTTTTTTTCTGTTTTTCTATTTTCTTTCTTCTTTTTTTTGAATAGATCTAGATCTGAGGTTTGAAATAGATCTAAGGTTTTAGAAGGGGAGAAAGAAAGATTTGAAAGGGATTGGAGCCAAAGCTCTGATACCAAATTGATGTAAAACGGGAGGATCACAATCACTTTCGAATCAAATAAATTGGGAACTAGGGTTTAACAAGAAAAATGAGAAGAGAAATTAGAGTTTAGAGATAGAACCAGATAGATTTGGGCTTCGCACCCCTTGCGTGGGCTTCACACTCATTACGTCATGGGCTTCACATCCCAATACTCAAAAGCACCCTCAAGAGAGTTTAACTGAAAAGTTTTTATTTCATCATTGTCTTCTTATTCATTGAGTTGAGCAACTTTATATAGGCTCTTACAAAGTAAACTTTCTCATCACAATTGATGTGGGACAAAGTTTCATAATAGAAGTAAAGGTTAAATTCAAAAATAGACTAAGGCATAAAAAGATAACTAGTACTGGTGTGATGCCCCTATCACTATAAGTACAATTCAAGAAATCTAAGTTAAGAAAATTTGTGAGTAAATGGAGAATTCTGAATTTTTTTTCTTTTTTAGATCTTGCGGTTTTATCATGAAGTACTGACAAAAAAAAACTAATACTAGCAAGTTAAAAATGAAAAGAAAACTAATGCATAAATAATACAAAATTATTGTAAAAAATAAGCAAAAAAGAAATCTTCATCATCAGTTAGTTTATCCTGTACTTAGTTGTCAAACTAGACATTTATCTGAAAGTAGGGTGGCTTAATCTAAATTGGATCCTTTTTTCTATTGCCAAAGTTGGGGATGTCCAACCTATGGTAACCAGATTTTTGCAAACATTACAAAATAACCAGACCAATGACCATGTTGAGTGGGTTTGGTTTGGGAAGCAGAAGCTCTACTTCTAGGTGATATGGATTCACCAGATACTCACCATAAAACAATGTTCTAAAAATGGTAACATCTAGCATAGTAGATGGTATTCCTTGTACAAAGGAAGCTTTTGGTAAGCAGTTAGATTCTCCTTTCTCTTGGCGCTTTTCCTCTTGCATTGTTCAGTTTTCTGGTAGAAGCGTACATAATTTTCCTCCTTTGCTAGTTCTCGTAGAAATGCTTACACAAGATTTTTCTCCATACACTTTTGGGGAAAAGTGCTCTTCCAATTTTGTATTCCAAGGCGTCTTCTCCATCTTTTTCCGATAGATTGACTTTTCATTTTTAAAAATGTATTTTGGAAAACCTGCACTATATGACACCTTCCCTGAGATTCTCTTAAAATGCACTGATAGATTGTCTTACGTGGCAGTCACCTTATGCGGCATGAAGCATGATACATGCATTATATCTCTGCCTGAGATTTATTATTCATTTATTTATCTTTTGCGGAGTCAATGCTAAGCTTAGGCATGTTTGCTTGTGCGATTATGCTTAATTTTACTGAGAAACTGTAATTGGTTTGTAAATGCTAATTTGTAGGCATGTTGAGGTCCTGAAGGCGTGAGTCAGACATGCTTAAGATTTCCTTTGCAAATCACATCAATATAACACTTGTTTTCTGCTTTATTGCTTTTGAATGCAGATTATTTGGAATTCTTCAACCCGAGCTGAACTGCTCAAATTTATAGATCAACAGCGTGCTAACCAAGGTCCTGATGGTTCATATGACATGTCAGAGTCACATTCTTTCACTTATCAGGCTCTTTGTAAAGAGCTACATGTTGGTAATGTGTATCTTAGGGTTTATAATAATCAACCAGACTATGACATAAGTGAACCAGAGGCCTTTTGTGTCGCTCTTCTTAAATTCATATCAGAGCTAGTGCATATTTTGAGTGATTCAAATATTCGAAATAGATTTGATAACAATGGCTCGCTTGTGGAGCCATCAGAAGTTCAAGACGGGAATATCAGTAGGCCAGATAATGAAGGAAAATCCAGTACAGAAGAAACAACAGAAGAATCTGAAGTGGTTAAGAACCTTCATATGGGATTGACGTCGCTTCAGGTACACCAATGTCTTGGTAAAATTTTATTTTATTTTATTTTTTCGGAAACTGGGCAGCACCCTCCCACTCACTTGGTAAACTTCTGTGTTTATCACAAAGTCTAATACTTTCCTTTTTCTTTAAAAATGACAGAATCTATTAACCAGCAATCCCAGTCTTGCTGCTGTGTTTTCTACTAAAGAGCAACTTGCACCTCTTTTTGGGTGTCTGAATGTACCTGTTCCTGCAGAAAGCAACATTCCTCAAATTTGTCTTCATGTACTTTCTCTTTTGACGACGTACGCAGCATGTTTGGAGGCTATGGTTGCAGAACGGGCCAACCTCATACTTCTATTGCAATTACTCCACAGTGCTCCTACATGCAGGGAAGGAGCTCTTGCGGTTCTGTATTCCTTGGCTGCTACACCTGAGCTTGCCTGGGCTGCGGCTAAGTATGGGGGAGTAGTCTACATTCTTGAACTCATCTTACATGTACAAGGTACATCTTTATGCCTAGTTAACACTAGTCTATATACCTGTGCAATAATGCACAGGCTTGAAAAATGATTCGTTGAGACTTGTACAATCCATATATGTAGCATATGATTATTTTGAGGTGTTTTAAAACTATAATTCACAGGGTTTTTTCTTCTTTTATAGGAGGAGCTTCACTTTCAAGTATATAGGCTGTTTTCTTTTTCTTTTATATTTTCTTTAAGGTTTCTCTCTTCTGCATTTTTCTCTTTCGTTATAACTTTAAGTTTTTTTCTTTTGTAAATGTGAATTTATAACCCGCTCGAACTTTTTATATTAATTATCAATAACCTCCTCCAAATGTGAAACAAAGGAATTATTCTCAACAATCATCTATAAATTAAATAATTATCTTCAATTTGCCTTTTTTTTTATATTTTATTTTTTTTCAAAATTAATGTCTTTATATATTTATTTTTAGGTTATCACTTTTTTAATAGTGAAGAAGTTGACTCGTTAGATTAATATGATCAGAGTAAGAGAAACACGCGCACACACACACACATAAGAGGAGGAAAGGAAATTAAATATAATTTGATAAATGTAATAAGTTGGATTATTTATAAATAATGATTGAGAAGGGGGCAGACCCACCTTATGCCGACTCATTTAAGAGCTTTAGAAGTTTATATTGAATTATAATATTTTTATATGACAATTCTTCAATTTAAGTATATTTTATTCTCAAACATAACATATTCAAGTCTTAGTATCATCTTTTTTTCTCTTTTTTTTTTCTTATTAATGCTATAACATTTCTTTATTCTTTATTCACTATTGAATTCAAAAAAAAATTATCATAGGTTTTATTAAATTTTACATTTTAAAATTTATCATATATTTTATGTAATTTAATTATGCCCACATTAATTTTTTTTTTTTTTTGCATTCGCCATAGTTGAGAAGGATCGCTAATGTCTATAGTGGTATTTGAAAGGGTTATCAATAAATTTACATAATTTAAATATTTTGTAATTATAATGCATTTTGTTATTTTTTAATTTAATTAGATTATTGGCATTTTTTTTACCTTTATTAGTTTTTATTAATGACTGTACTACTAAAAACAGTAGCCCAAAAAGTATGAGATAGAGTAGTGGAAGTACATGATACAAAGGAGCTAGTGCAATTTTTCTAATTATAAATTCATTTGGCTTAGTTGTTAACTTTTGTTCAAATCAGAATTTATCCTTTTTTTTAGAAATTCATTTCTTTGATGAAAAAAGTATTCAAATCTTTGATTTAGAGACATTGACATGTTTGAGAGAGAGAGAGAGAGAGAGAGAGAGAGAGAGAGAGAGAGAGAGCATGATGTGAGCAGCAGACCGCAAATCAAATCAAAATGTTGAGAGTGTTACATATTAATTTTTTTTTTTTTTTTTGAAAAATGGATGAGAGAGGGGTAGGGATCTGCACATATTTAAAGGAGTTCGAAAAGAGTGGATGGGATGAGAGAGAGAGAGAGAGAGAGAGAGAGAGAGAGAGAGAGAGAGAGAGAGAGACCATTCTTGCAAGAATGAAGGGGGACTACTTTCTTTTGGGTTCGGATTGGGGGACACATGTCAAATTTTTTTAGGGGTTCTTTGCTGATGTGGCAAAACTTCAAGGAGAGAGAAGAAAACCCATTCTTGCTTAGTAATAGATATAGATTTGATTGATGAATGTTTATCCTAGATGGTAGAAAAGTACATATGACATTGGACTGAAGGGCATGCTATATCTATTGCAAATGAGCACAATGCCAGTATAAAATGATCCTCATTGATGTCCAGCTTTTACCTTCTCTTATCGTGTATCTTTACACTCTCATTATATGTGGATAACTGTTTTGGCATCTTATGAGTATAACATGCATTTTCTAATTGCATCAACAAGTCACCATTGCCTTTTCTCTTTGTTTGTTCATCTATCTGAAGCAATAGAGCCCCACTTGACCAGAATTATTCTCTAGCGCAAGTTAGTTCACTCTTCAGAAAACATGATATGGATTTTAATACTGCTGGTTTAGAAATTAGGTTTAACATGTGCAGTGATATACTGATACAGGGCGGACATTGCAACAATAAAAATTGAAGGCAGCAACTACCTCTATGAAAATTGTTAGTAAAGCACATCATAAACAGTTAAAGTTGCTAGTAGAACACAGCCTTCCTGTTAAATCTTTACAAGACGATTTGAAAGTTTGGTAGCCGTTGATTGCTCCGAGATTTATGCATGATGCATTAAATATCTTGTTTGGTTTGCATAAGTGCATTGACCAAGAGCATAAGTTCTTGCTAACAGAAGTTATACTTGCAGAAGAAATCCCATTGCCACAAAGAGCAGCAGCTGCATCATTGTTGGGTAAGCTGATTGGACAGCCAATGCATGGTCCTAGAGTCTCTATAACGTTAGCAAGGTTCCTTCCTGATGGCTTGGTGTCTGCTATCAGGGATGGGCCTGGTGAAGCTGTGGTTGCCTCTCTTGAACAGACAACAGAAACCCCTGAACTTGTATGGACACCAGCAATGGCAACTTCTCTCTCTGCACAGTTATCAACTATGGCATCCGACCTCTACCATGAGCAGATGAAAGGCAGTGTCGTTGATTGGGATATACCGGAACAAGCATCTGGCCAACATGTAATGAGAGATGAACCACAGGTAAATTTCTTGTTTTATGATTATTGCATCAAAATGGTTACTTCCCTTGATGGAGATTCTAAGCTACATGAACATGCAGGTTGGGGGGATTTATGTACGGCTGTTCTTAAAGGATCCTAAATTTCCCCTGAGAAATCCTAAGAGATTTTTGGAAGGACTGTTGGATCAATATGTTACATCCATCGCTGCAACACATTACGAGAGAGATGCTGTTGATTCTGATCTTCCTTTGCTGCTTTCTGCTGCACTTGTATCCTTGCTACGGGTACATCCTGCACTTGCTGACCATGTTGGATATCTTGGTTATGTTCCGAAACTTGTTGCTGCCATGGCCTATGAAGGAAGAAGAGAAACAATGGCATCTGGAGAAGTTAAAAGTGAGGGCAATGCCAACTCAGATGAGTTAAATGGAAGTGAAGATGGACTGTCGGAATCCAGTGGTCAGACACCACAGGAACGTGTCCGCCTCAGTTGTTTACGAGTTCTTCATCAATTGGCATCAAGTACAATTTGTGCAGAAGCTATGGCAGCCACAAGTGCAGGAACGCCTCAGGTATGGAAATGTCAGTATATATACTCTGCTCTAAAAGGTTATATTAAGCATGGGGGATGGTGTTTATGTGAACATTTGGTCATAAACATTAGATACATGCTTGTGGTTCTAATAAATATAATGAGCACAGTATCTTTTCTGTCAGAGTGTCCATCATGTGTCTCTGATCTGCTGATTTGGACGGCTCAGATCACAGCATCTCCCTGTGGAATACAGGGCTTGCCACTGAGACCCCAAAAGGAGCAGATCCCCTTTTATGTTGGATGTCCTAATATGATATGGTCTTGTGAGCTTACATGTTTACTGTACCAAGTTGTGACGAACTCATGGTGGGAGGGTTACTATCTATGTATTGACTGATCACAATATGGGATGTTCAGTAGCAGCATGATATATTTATTTTTATACTAGGTTTGTGAACTTCATAATCCATAAATAACTTGGGTCTGAAATTGGTGTAGTGGAGATCTCATATTCACAGTGCTTATAATTGCCTTTATGGTAGGCCCTTTTTTGGTGCCAAAAGGCTTACTGGTGACAATTGTGCCATTTTTCAGTTCAGTATCTAGTTGTCAGTTATAGCAAGTATTGTGAAATTCTTAGAACATGCAAAATCTTGAAGCATGAAATAATACTGTCATATCATAGTGATATTATTGTTATCACAAATACACGAGTAGTTCAGTGGCATAGAGGCCTTGTCAAGAGTTTGTAGGCTAACTTCTTTAATATTTAAAGTGGACCAATTTGCATCTTCCTTCCATTGCAATTCAAAAGGCTTATTTATCCACTAAGAAATTGCTCCCAATATGTTCAATCAGCAGGAAGTGTATGGTAAACTATTGGTATTTTCTTTAAACTTTGATTGTTCTTTGTTATTATCAAGGGTCTTTCCCAATCCATTCTGTTCATTAGGATTTTTTTTTTTTTTTTAACACCAACTCTTCAGATTTCTTTACTTTCAGCTCTGTATTGTGTTAATTTATTAGAAGCCAAATGAAGAATTATGACCCGATTACACTATGCACCTCATAATATTGGTGGCAATAAAATAGCTAGATCTAGTATTTGGTCAATAGCTACATTCATTATTTTCGTTCCCTTTGCTTCCTTTCGCCACTTAATTTATGTTCTTCAGAAGTTCGAGTGTACCAGCTGTTTGAGTTCTATTTGCTTCAACATTTGGCTGATTGAGAGATATTTCTTTTTCCACTTATGCACTGTATTAATCCTTTCATTTTTCCTCTTTTTTCCAGGTTGTACCTCTTCTTATGAAAGCAATTGGATGGCAAGGTGGCAGTATACTAGCTTTGGAAACACTTAAACGTGTTGTTGTTGCTGGAAACAGAGCAAGAGATGCACTTGTTGCACAGGGGTTGAAGTAAGTCAATCTAACTGCATTATAGCATTATATACAAGTGTTTCATGTTTGATTCTGAAAAAATCATCATTATCATAATTAAAATTTTCATCTATTCATTCTCTCATGTTCTATAACCTGCTACAGAATTTTCAAGCACCTTTCCAGTGGTATTATCCCTAACTGCTTGTACTTGCATTTATGCTTTTTATGAATTCTTCATCTACTCGTTCTCACTCCGTCTTTGCTTGTTCTCCAACATATCCGTCTCTGCCTTGTCATTTTCCCAATCATCTTTCTTCCATGAATCATCCTTGTGCAACAGCCCTAGAACGAAACTTGATTGGGCAAAAGAATATTTACGGTTTAGTATTGCTCGTGAAATCAATTGGACTAATTTTGGCAACAAGAATAATCTATATGTGGTATGTTTCATGAAGGGAGAAACTGTTTGTTTGTTTCTGCTAATAATTATCCTCTAGACTGCTATTCTAATTTACATGTTTCAGGGCAGCTATTCCTGTTAACTCTTATATTGGAACTTCTTGTACGATTCTGGCACTTTCTATCAGCTTATTTTCAGAACTTAAGGGCTATGTTGGAATTTACTAAATAAAACCAATATGAAAATGCAATGCAGTTGGTAATGATTGAAAAGTGGCTGGGATAGAAGGCTCTATCGTGGTTGTTGATGTCATTCTAGTCTTGTTTCTGTTCTTTTACGTGTCGCATGTCTACATGCTAGGATGCACATGCATCCATTTATATTTTTCTTCCATGAACAAAGCATTATAAGTATGGAAATGAGTATACTTGTAGTGGTCAGTTTCCGACCCCCTTGAGATCGCGACACGTGCCTATCTAGTCCTTGGACGATCGCGTGACACGTGGCTGATTCCAGAATCTGCTGAAGAAGAGTTTTGATCCCATTCAAACTCCGACCAATTCAAGCGGGAAGAAGAATGGAGATAGAGTCAGTTACAAGCATTCCTATCTCTAGATTAAATCCTCATTTGAACCCGACGGTTACAGCTCGGGAACAGGCCAATCGCATATTGACAGCTGGATGAAAGCCACTGGTTAAAGACGAATACAGTTCTACCAATTCAAATTAAGAGGTTTTGCTCCAATCGCCTCCAAGATAAGCAGTTAAGATAGGATAGAGTTTCGGATAGATGAGAACTCTATAAACATTATCCAATAGACACCCACATGTATAAATAGTAAACCTCCTCCAACTAGAGGGGGGATGATCAATCAACCCCAAAAATCCTAGCGCGTGAGATCAGGTTATCATCATTATAATTTTCTCTGAATTATAGTAGAACTCTCTCTTGCACCATGGTCTTTTTTTTTGGGTTTTCATGTAAATCTGTGCGTTAGCTCTGGTTTGATCTCTCAATTTCATCCATTAATCCTTACAATTTGGTGCGTGGATAACTCCTCCGGGAATTACCCACTGCATTTGGTGCTTTTATTGAGATCATTTCGAGTCTATACTCGAAGATCTCTCCCACTTTCAAAACCTAGCCCCTCCTCAAAACAGCCTCGCACTGCGGACATGGCTCCACCAAGGAAGAATGTCTCCTAGGCTCCAGCTGCTACTCCAGCCTCGTCGAAAGGAAAGGGGAAAGTAGTTAAAGTCGCCGAGCCCACGAGCGTCATCCCAACCGATCTGACGTTCACATCACCAACGCTGAAGATTCCCAATTTTCTTCCACCCCGCCCTAGAGGGCGCTTACGACTATGCTCGAACCCCGACACACCAACGAGCAACTTCCCCAGGCGCTTTCCAGCCTGCAAAAGCAGCTGGAAAAGCAACAAACGGAGATGGGATGGCTCCGCGAGGCGGCTACCCATGAAAAAGAACGCAACAACTCATGTCCAGAGCAGACTTCTCAAGCAAGTCGACACACTACGGAAATCGCCGTCTCCCTGAATAGCAGAAGAAAGAGCTTGGGCTCCCTTGTCGTCGCAGCGTGACAGGGAGGTCGCTCAAACCTCTGGCAGCTCGAAACGCAACAGGTCGGAGACTCACAATGATGACAAGCGTTCTGAGAACTCAGAGCATTCTCACAGTCCGAAGTTCCCTCGCATTGAGGACATTGCGGATTTGGTTCAAAAACAGCTTGACCAAGCGAGCCAACAAACTCCGAAGGGAATGAAGCATAGCAGGTTGAGGCCCTCTGACTCACCACTGTTGAATTTAATCACCACGCTTTGATTCTCAAGAAAATTTGTGATGCCCTCCTTTGACTGCTACTCGGGAGCGTTCGACCCTCTTCTTCATCTTCACCAGTTCCGAGACAAAATGGCGGTCCACGCTCATGACGACCTTCTTCTATGTCGAAACTTTCCTTCCAGCCTCAAGGGTGCTCACCTACCATTGGTTCTACTCACTCCCGAAGAACTCGCTTTAGAGTATCGGTGATGTAACTGACGTCTTTTACAATCAATTCGCTTCTCGGAGAGAGAACAATCTCCTCACAGTCAAAATGAAACCAGGGGAGAGCCTGAAGAGTTACGCCAACTATTTCCAGAGATGGCTCTGGTGTACAACTGCAATGAAGACGTGGCCGCCGCTGCATTCATTAGTGGGTTGCAAGTCACCCACCATTCTACAAACATCTGGTGAAGAGCGATGTCATGAAGATGAGAAACATTGTCGTTCGGGCACAAAAGTATATGCAGATCGAAGAGGTGACTCAGAGTGCAATCACTCGCCCCCTAAACCAGGATCCGAGGGCGAGAAGCCGAAGCAACAATTTCCTCCGAGGAAGAATCCAAATCACAACTCTGCCATTGTCCACAAGCCACCCCGACACGCGCGTAAGTCAAATAAGGGTGCCGCTGCAGAGGCTGACCTTATTCCATTCAGAATTCCCGTCGATTATGTGTTTAGCGCCATTAAAGATCAGCCTTGGGTCAGATGCCCGACTCGACCACTCCTGCACAACCCTAAGAGACCCAGATTCAGGGAGTTCTGCGCTTTCGATGGCGGGATGGGCCATCTCGCCATCGACTGTCGCACGCTCCGACGACATCTTCAGGATCTGGTTAATCAGGGATATCTCTGAGAGTTCATCCTTAACCCTGGACAACTCTGGGAGATTAAAGTACAGAGGGAACTCCAACCTCAAGACGGTCAGACAGGCAACACACACATTCAGTACAGGGAGGTGAATGCCATCTTCGGCACCTCCCCGATAGGGCACCACGACGAAGGGAAGAACGATTTATGTTAATGAAGCTCGGAGAGACAACTATTCGGTAATATTGACACGCCTACCTTCACCACTTGACAGGCCAATCTTCTTCTTAGAGAAAGACGCCTACATCGTGTACTTTCCGCACAATGACACTTTGGTCATGACAATACATATCGGTTGTCGCAGAGTGTTCAAGATCTTGGTCGATGGCGCGAGTAGTGTCAACATCTTGTACGGACACGCTTTAGATCGAATGGAGGACACTCCCGAGTCGGCCCGAAAGATGATCATCCCTCAGACCCAGTTGCTTCTCTATGGATTCGACGGGAGCGGGGCTCATTCACCCGGCACAGTCGAGTTTTCGGTCCGAGCGAATCCATACAACGTCGTCATAGAGTTCTGCATTCTTGACGTCGAATCTTCCTACAACGCCATCCTCGGGAGCCATAGATTCACATGATGAGAGCTGTCTCGTTCACCGATCAACTTTTGAAGTACCCCACACCATCAAGAATGGCCAACATAAGGGGTGAGCAGGCGATGACTAGAACCATAGCTGCAGTAGCCCGGAAGAAGTCCGATTAGATGACAAAGACCTCCCCAGCGGTCTATGACAAGGATTCTCTTGTGGATAAGAATTAAAAGAGAATTGCTGACCAATAACAATTACAGAACGATGAAAGTCAAGACTCCGACTTCCCTGCCGAGACGAAGGATCCAGACTCCGACTCACACATCAAGTCAGGAGACCCCGACAGTAAGACTGAGGAAGAATCTGAGTCATTTCCTGTAGATCCACATCATCTAGAGAGGGTTTTCTGAATCGTCTCAAAGCTGCATCCTTACGAGAAGGCCTTGTTTAGAAAGTTCTTGTTGGACAATTTGGATGTATTCGCGTGGATTCCCACCGATATGCATGGGATTGATCCTGATATCCTCTGCCATAAGCTCTCCATCATGGCGGATGCCAAGCCAGTAAAGCAGATTCCAAAGAGAATGAATGAGGAATGGAGTCGGGCCATCAACGATGAAGTTGAACGCTTACTGTAAGCCAGCTTCATTCGAGAGACCACCCTGACTGGCTCTCCAATCTCCTTTACGTGAAGGAAAATGGCAAGTGGAGGGTCTGCATCGATTTCACTAATCTCAATGAAGCTTGCCCGAAGGGTAGCTTTCCCCTCCCAAGGATCGATCAGCTGGTAGAGGCAACAACGAGCTACGAACTTCTCAGCTTCATGGACGCCTACTCCGTGTACAGTCAGATTAAAGATGCACCCATCAGATGAAGACAAGATTGCTTTTACTACTGGTCGGGGATTTATTGCTATAAGGTGATGCCTTTCGGGCTCAAAAATGCTGGGGCCACCTTTCATCGCATGGTTGACAAAGTTTTCAAGGGTCAGGAGCATCATGGAAGTGTATGTTGATGACATCTTGGTGAAAAGTGCCCTGCGCCCAGATCACCTACATTTGGACAAAGTCTTCGACCTCCTGTGAAAGTACAAGGTGAAGCTTAACCCCAAGAAGTGCACATTCGGGGTTGCTTCCGCAAAGTTTTTAGGGTATCTGGTGACTCAACGGGGCATTGAGGCTGACTCCGACCAGAAATCCGCCATCTTAAACTTGAAGTCACCTACCTGTGTGAAAGAGGTTCATATGTTGAACGGACGCCTCACTGCTCTGAGCCGATTCATCAGCCGCTTCACGGACAAATGCGAGGCCTTCTTCCAAGCCTTGAAGAAGAAGGGTCGATTTCCGCTGGAACGAAGAATGCGAGATAGCTTTCCAAGGTCTGAAGAGATATCCAGCTTCACCACCACTCTTGTCTAAGCCCACCTCGGGAGAAATGCTATTCCTTTATATACCTGTCACGGAGTCAGCTATGAACGGAACCTTAGTTCGTGAAGACGAAGGCATTTAGAAGTCGGTGTACTACATCAACCATTCCATGAATGGACCACAACTCAGATATCAAAGGCTGAAAAAGTTGGTGCTTGCTCTCTTCATCATCTTGAGGAAGCTGAAGCACTACTTCTAAATCTTCTCGATCACGGTTCTCACTAAGCATCTTTGAGAAGCGTTATAGAGAATTCAGAAGCAACGAGACGGATATTGAAATGGGCATCAGAGCTGAGGCGGACTCAGATGCGAACCGAAGGCATCAATTAAATGGTAGGACTTGGCGGACTTTATTGCTGACTTCACCCCAGGAGCCACAGAGCTATGCGATTTACTAGAAGGATGGGTTCTGAACGTGGACGAAGCTTCAAACATCAAGGGGACAAGCATCGCGATTATCCTCATCACTCCAGAAGGACCTATTATTGAGCATTCTTTCACCCTCGGCTCCCCGACTTCTAACAACGAAGCCGAGTATGAGGTAGTCCTAGCCGGACGTCGAATGACTATCACGTCGGGGTCATAAGGCTCGAAATTCGACGCGACTTCTCATTAGTGGTCAACCAAGTCAGCAGGGAATACATTGCAAGGGATGCTCAGATGGCGGAGTACCTACAATTGGTCCTTGGATTAAAGTCTAAAATCCCCCATGCGACTTCAAATGGATCCCCAGATTCGAAAACAATCACGCTGACTCACTTGTCAACTTGGGAGCAGCTACAGAGTTTCAATTCAAACGAGAGATTTCCGTCGAGCACATTGCCAACCTGAGCGTCCAACGACTGATCGGAGAAGTCCTTCGCGTTGATACCTGCCAGGATGGAGGGATCCTATCATTGCTATCTGAAGGAGGGGATGCTCCCTGACGACAGAGCGAAGGCACAAAAGCTCCTGCACTTTGCCACTAGATACACGCTCCTCGCAGACGTCTTATACAAGAAGTCTTACTATAAGCTTTTTGCCGACCCCTACTTGAGGTGCCTCGGACCAGACGAAATTCGGAGAGAGGCAGAAAATCCACGAGGGCTACTGTGAGAATCATTCAGGTGGCCGCTCCTTCGCCCATAAGGTCATCAATCAAGGATATTATTGTCCCAAGATGTTTGACGACGCCAAGGATTATGTAAAGAAATGCTCGAAGTGTCAGAGATTCACCCAAACATCAAACAGGCCGAGTATTGACCTTCACACCTTGCAGAGCCCTTGGCCCTTCATGCAATGGGGATTGGATGTAGTTGGTCCACTTCCTCGAGCACAACCTCAGTTGCGGTTCCTATTAATAGCCACCGATTACTTCAAAATGGGTTGAAGCGGTGCCTCTCTGAAGTCACTGGATAACAGGTTGTCAAATTTCTTTAGCAAAACATTGTGTGTTGCTTCGGGCTCCCCCACACCATTTTCTCTAACAACAGGTCAAACTTCGCCAGCAAGCAAGTGTCCAACTTTTGTGCTAAGTATAAGATCGCCTATTGTTTCTCAACGCCCTATTATCCTTAAGGCAATGGTGGTCAGGCTGAGATTAACAATCATACCATCCTTGTCAGCCTGTGCAAAAGCTTGGACAGAGCAAAGGGTAAATGGGCCGAGAAACTTCTTGGGGTGCTTTGGGCCTACATGACCACCAAGCGCGTCCCGACGGGTAAAACATCGTTCTCATTGGCATATGAAAAGGAAGCGATCATCCCGGTCGACATCAGCATGCAGACACTCTGCGTGGAAAGAGTTGATCTAGATCAAAATGATGCACAACGCCTGATCCTGGATCAATCGGAGGAAAAGCGGCAGCAAGCCCAGATCTGCGTCATATCATACCAACAGCAGATTCGAGCCGTGCACCACAACAAGGTGAAGATTCGCAAATTTCAAGTCAGAAACTTAGTCCTGACGCGCGTTATTCAGACTACGCGGCAGAAGGATCAAGAGAAGCTCAGGCCCAACTAGGAGTGTCCTTACACCATCATCGCTCGGGGAGGCAAATGATCGTACACCTTGGCTTATCAGGACGGAAGATCCTCAAGAAGCAATGGAATTATTTTCACTTGAAACGATACTACGTGTAAAATCATGTAATATCCAATGAAAAGATTAGACAAGTTGAATTTTGATGTTCTATATCCTTTCCGATCACGATAAATACTCCACAGCGACTGCTCGAAGCTGGGCTACCCGAGCGAGTCAACAGCCTATAGCGGGTCTACCCATGACGGCTACCCTCCGGGGGGGTCTCCCGTAAAGGTAGAGGCTCGCTCACAATGGCTACCCCGACAACGCAAGTCCGTACTTGGGATTTCTCCCATTCTGAGGTAAAATTTGCAGGTACCGCTGTTGGATGAACCCCACTCGGAAATTACACACCAATCCATTCCAAATGTCTCGGAGCCAAAGCAGCTCTCCAAGCAGACGTTCGACAACAAGACAATCACAAAAACAAACAAGCAAGATCTAAACAACACTGTCATTCCAAAGTTACTGCTTTTGTTATAAAGTTTTCCGATTACATCCAACCAAATACAAACTTGGTTACATATGAAAAGAGTAATACAAGATCTATTACATATTTGTGCTTTTCTTTAAAAGGGAAAATAGACACGCCTTTCGTCGCAACGTCCACAATAGCTTCCATGAGATGCTCCCAAACAAACAATCTACCATTTGCGGGAGGGCAATGACACCGAGAACTCTCAGAAAAACACCAACAATGGAGATCATGCCTTAGATTGCAGATTGAAGCCTGCAAGACAGTGATGTTACCGATGCCATGCCGGTAACTCTGAAGATGAACACGGACTAAAGGCAGGCAAAGCAGCGACATTCAACAGGAGTGCAGACGGCTAGACCCAGGGATTAGAACCATCATCAAGCATGTCATGTGCTCTTTGCTTCATACATGCTATAAGGAAAGAGGCGTCGGGCCCCAACTCCTGCTCGGTCTGAGCTGATCAGAGGCCAGACATACAGACCAAGCAGAAACAAAAACCTTGCCTATCCTTCCTGACAGCAGGGCCTCGTCTCAAAAACCGAGGTTCCTTGACGGGCTCATCGTGAAAACTGACGTGCCTCGACAAATGAACTCCTGAACATCATGAGTGCAACAACTGTCTCCATCCTCTCCTCTCCTTCCTCCATTGGATGAAGAAGAAAGAAGACGTTACCACCCACCAACAAAGCGAAATCTTGAAAGTAAGAAGTTTTTAAGAAGGATCACATATTTTCCCCAAAGTTCCACCCTATTTATAGATGAGAAAGAAGCCCAGGTGTTTACTGTTCAAAATTTCATTCCCCAAAAAGACAAAAGCCACTCAATCAGTAGCCTACGTGTGTCACGATGAATCGGATCCGAATTGTCACACTTGATACGTCGCACCAACCTTGAGCGTCACGCCTCTTCAAAAAGTGACGATTATTTGATCGATGCTGCAACGAATGAGACACATTTAAAACTCTGCCAGCTTGTAGAGGCATATACCCCAAAAAGACAAAAATCGAAGCAACACCAACCGCCCGAGTCCAGGCTCAAGAGTCTGCTCTCCTCCCTTTCTCTTGGAGTTCTCGGGAGCACATAACTCCCCGGGGCGTGTTCACGACCTGCCAAAGAGAGGGAAGAAGATGGGGCATCTGTAGTTAGTTTTCGACCCCCTCGAGATCGCGACACGTGCCCATCCAATCCTTGGACGATCGCGTGACACGTGGCCGATTCCAGAATCTCTGAAGAAGAGTCCTGATCCCATTCAAACTTCGAGCAGTTCACGCGGGTAGAAGAATGGAGATAGAGTCAGTTATAAGCACCCTTATCTCCAGATTAGATTCTTATTTGAACCCGACGGCTACAATTTGGGAACAGGTCAATCACATTGACAACTGGATGAAGGCCATTGGAAAAAAAAAAAAACAAATACAATTCTACCAATTCAAATCAGGAGGTTTTGCTCCAACCGTCTCCATGATAAGCAGTTAAGATATGATAGATGTTTGATAGATGAAAATTCTGTAAACCTTATCTAACAGACACCCATCTATATAAGTAATAGCTTCCTTCCAACGAGAGGGGGGATGATCAATCAAGCCCAGAAACCCTAGCACGTGAGATCAGGCTATCACCATTGTAATTTTCTCTGAATCATAGTGAAACCCTATCTCTTCCGTGATTTTTCCCTTTTGGGTTTTTACGTAAATCTGTGTGTTAGCTCTGGTTTGATCTCTGAATTTCATCCATTAATTCTTACAATTTGTATGTGGATAACTCCCCCGAGAATTACCCACTGCAATACTTATTGCTGCAAAAGCAGGTAGAGATAGTCCAATGCATTGAAAGGATGTGCGATAGGAGCTTCTGAATATTTTCATTTTCCCATCCTTTTCAATTAGTATTCCTAAGATATGTTTCTGCTTTTCACTTAGATCTTTCACAATGATTTTTGACATAAACTCGTTATATACATGCAAGGCACTCTTACGCAAAAAATATCCTTGTCGTGTATTTTATGGTCTATTGGTTAATATCCCTCTAGCAATATAGATTCTTGCGGTGAAGCTTATGAATATGCAAGTTCATCAGATTTCAAATGGTTGCACCATTTTTTTTCAGTAATTGGAATTAAGATCTCAGATACTTGTCCCCTTTTCAGCTGTTTCCTTCGCTGCTGCTTCAGGAAGTTCTATACATTTAAAGTATTAATCTTTGTCATATTCATGTTTTTTCTCTGACTATCTGCCTAAAAATCTGAACCAGTAAACATAAAAGGTCTCCTTGTTAATTCGGTAAACACTCATTATTTTAATTAATTTCCATATTTTCACTAATAAAATTTTCATCTTTTCCGCAATTCATAAGCGTGACTTCTTTCTAACCACTGGTACAAAACAAAATATGAATTATGTAGGGTTGGTCTTGTCGAAATTCTCCTTGGCCTTCTTGATTGGAGAGCTGGAGGAAGGCATGGATTCTGCTCGCAAATGAAGTGGAATGACTCTGAAGCATCGATTGGGCGTGTACTTGCAGTAGAGGTATGCATTTTCTGAGGAAGCTCCTTGTATTACATCTTCAAATTTAGAAATACATCTGCTAAATTTGTATATTTTGATTATCTCTCGAGTTCCTTCATCTTAGATCTTATTTAGTCTTTTTTTTCTGACTAGTGTTTGCAAACTGTGCATGTATTTTGAAGCTGACAATTAAAAATACATCTTAGCCCTCCATTTCAAGCCCAATTTAGGCCCGTCAACTAGAAATTATGTGATAAAGCCTAATTTGGTGCTGAAATTCTTTTAAATATTTGTGATGTTTACTTACACGTTCTCCAAATCCCTCCCAATCAAAGCATTTAAATTCAAGAGCTTTTGGCTGGGTTGAACCTTAATATATAGTTTGGAATTAGACACAATCACTTCCTAAGAGCAGATAAAAGCATATACACCTGCAAGATATTATTTCTTTTTCTCCTTGTACATACACCACTTTCATTAGACACGAACTAAAAGATCAAATACAGTCTACTAGTACTCCAGCTTCCAAAGTCAACTTCCTCACCAGTTACTTCAAGTTACAATGAAGATGTTCGTAGAACATGGGTGAGCTACACCACTCCGTAAGTGACTGTCCTAATCCATAGAACTAAGGTATGAATGAAACATTTATTATTATAAAAAGATTTTTATACAATAGAAGTTGTCACACTTGATGAGGAATTTTATTTATAACAATGTTATACACATGATATGATGATTAACAAAATGCGAGCTCTCATGGTCTTCAGACTAGTGAAATATCATATATATTCATGGTTAATTAGTTTAAAAATATTTTAGTACAATATTAATTCAGTATTAACCACTACTTATAAGCTAACAACATATAAATTCATGATAAATACACTTATGCTAGCGCCCTCTTGGTCAGCAAGTGGGTCCGAATAAACACCGATTGTTTCTCGAAGAGGTCAGATAAGTACGTACCCAATGATGCCTGCTGGGTGCAGAATAATACTTGAAGGGTTCAGAGTAATTCCCAAATATTTCTAAACTCGGTCAGAATCATACCCAATGGTGGCTGAAAAAAATGTTCTTTTTTCTGTCCACAGGCCAAAGAAAGCTTAATTCTAAACAAACCAACCAATTTCATAATTTCACAAAATCATGCCATCTACTAGCATACAGTGTAGGCAAGTTCTTACACCAAACACTCAAAGAAGTGTCACCTGTAACCAGTTTACAAATACGTGTCCGTATCAAGTTTTTCTTACCAAACTAGGGGGTGTTTCTGTAGTTAAGAGCCTAAGATTTCCATACTAAAATTTGCATATATTTCACAATTATAAGTTCAAGGTCTTATACAGTAATCAGTTCAGACTCCAGAATTATAAAGTTCGACTCCAGAATCAGTTCACGCCCCGGAATTTGTTACAGTAATAAGGGGAGTGAAATAGTGAAAGGACCTTTTAAGTCTTAAACTCATATTATTCACCCAGGCTAACACTTCGGTATGATCAGAAATAATATTTCTATTCTTAGTAATTTGGGAGGAAATGTAAAATAAGTCGATTCAGTGCATGAATTCAAATCCATAAGTAAATTTGTGCTAAATCTTAACATCATTATGGTGGTTTGTGGAGAATAACTACAGGGAAATAAAAATTCTCAAATTTCTAGATTCCAATATCAGCAGAAACTAAGCTATAAGCCTTTGCAACCTCTTAAGCTGACCAAATTCAAAATCAAAACAAAAACAGTTTTCTTAGAAGACTACATGACTTGTAAAGAATCAATCTTTCACATATTCATAAATTTGAGCTAAACCAGAAAACTTCAGTCTGGAGGAAATCGAACCATTACTCTAAAGACTAGGAGAATCGATTTTCTGGTCGTTTTGGCCTGGCTTGGTGGTATTAGGATCGGTTTGGGTTATGGGAGGTCCCGAAGTTCAAGAATGTCTATGCTTTTGTTTAAAGAAAACCTCTTTTTCCCGATTTTCCCACTACTGCTAGCCTTTTCCCCTCTATTTGTTTTCTTTCATTTCTCTTTTAGTGTAGTGGTGGAGGACGAGATTGGTTATATAGGTCAGTTTGGGTTTGAGAGATTCTCTTACATGTTAGTCCAACTTGTTATCACTTTGCATCTAAGTATCACATTTTAATCTAATTTTTACATCCAGGGCCACTTAATTCTCAATTGGTGGTAGTAGTATTTATGAGAACTTACATATAGTTTTAACCTTTAGATTTAGCAGCCTATTCAATTTATTATTACATCAAATGCATTTCCTTAGTTTCAGTTAAAGAGGTCGAGTTGTAATTATTTATGAAGCCTTTTAATTTGCTATATTTTCCTTTCATCCTCAGCTATGTTGAAGATATTTGACCTATTTTCATGAGATTCACCCAGATGGTTAAAAGATCAACTTCGGATTCTAGATATACCAGGGGTGTATAATGGATTTTTGACTTTTGTAACTATAAACACGTATTAAGTTCATTTACTTATTAATTGTGATAATAACAGTAACTAAATATGGCATGTCACCAAGATGTCATTTTTTTTTGGAGAAAGTATATGTAGTTATGAAGAAAGAAGATCTACCTTTCTTTTAGTTGTCTTAGATATGGTTCCTTTCTGTTTGTTTAGGATTGATGTAATTTTATCGAGCAATGCTTCTAACATGCGTAATGTCTAATTTTTTCTCAAGTAATTTATTGCATTAATCCAGGTGTTGCATGCATTCGCGACCGAAGGTGCCCATTGTGCTAAAGTTCGTGACATATTGAATGCTTCTGATGTAAGTCTTACGCATGTTACTCAGGTGTATTCTTCTGATTAGATATCTTGCTCATTTTCCTATCAAAACATTTAGATTCCAAGAGATTTCTATATCATTCCTTAAGTTGGAGTGAGATACGAGGATCAGTAATTCTGCGTGTTCTCATGTTTTAGCTGCTCCTGACAATACCCTTCTCCCTTTGCAGTTTGTTTGCCACTATAGACCTTAAATTTGCAATAGCTAGTTTAGGTTTGTTAAAGTTGTTTTTGTACACTAGTTTTTACTGCACATGTATGCATGTTTATTAAATTGCAATGATCTTTGGTTACCATATTTTAAACAATAGGGTGTCCTTGTATCGGTGACATACTCTATTTGTAACAATTGTGCTTACCGTTGATGAATACAGAAACACAATTTTGTGTTGCTTTTTAGAAGCATATATACCCAACAACAGTGAACTATCATAAGCTCCCATTACCCTTTTCCTCACTATAATTGTCTTCAGTTGGTGACCGTGTGCAGCTATATTTGTCTGAGATACTAGTTGCCCAATACTGCGCCTTGTGATATTTGGAGGAAACCTCCAAAATGTAGTCGATGTTGCTCAGGTTCCATAATTGAAATTGGAAGTGATATAGACCGGTTTCTGTCATCTACTTCAGGGTGTAGAGCTGTCGTTTAATCCATTCCTAGCATACTAAGCATGTTTTATATCTGACAATAAAAGTGATTTAAAAGCAGCACCTGGGCTTCAGTTATAATACACAATCCTTTTTCCTCTCAGCAATACTTAAGACTCTAAAGTAACTCCCATTTTATCCATCCCCAGCAATCCTAAGTATGCTTTGAATGTCAAACCCCGAGAGTATAATTTTTTTTTTTCATGTTTCCTCTCTCAAAATGCTAGCTACGATTAATTCGTGAGTTAATGGGAACTATTATATACTAGAGACATTCCTAATACATATCTCATGTGGGACTATACTTTTCACTTGGGGCATTACGTACTACCCCCATTTTGGGTATAATGTCCTTGTCATATTAATACTTCACCAGGCGATGTGGGATTTTAGAGGTGGCTCACATGGATTCTAGAGGTGGCTCCCACCACATCTATATGTGGCGAGACACTTTACTCCGTGTAGTACTTAACTCTATGTGGTACTTAGTTTCGCACAATTTCGACTGGTGTTGGCTCTATTACCATTTGTGATGTCTCAAGTATACAATTTCCATTTGTGATGTCTCAAGTATACAATTTTTTTTTTAATGATTTCTCCCTCAAAAATGCTAGCTACGATCATTTCTTGATTTCATGGGAACTATTATGTACTATAGACATTCTCAGTGTACGTCCCATGTGGGATTATTTCTTTCACTTGGAGTGTTACATTAACTTGGATTGATACATTTTATTGTAATATGTAACACCCCAAGTAAAAGGAATAGTCCCACATGGGATATGCACTGGGAATATCTCTAATATATAATAGTTTTCATGAACTCACGGTACCGTAGCTAGCATTTTTGAGAGAGGAATCATGAAGAAAATTTATATACTGGGGGTGTTACATTGAATGGTGGCATAGGGACAATAAAATTAAGTCAAATAGATGGAAAAACCAATTATTTTATGCGTTCCTTGATTCAGTAACCCTTTATCCCAGACATTGTAGTCTATTCCCAAGAAACATGGATCAGGATGATGTCTTGCCTCAACACCCCAACATTGTAAGTAGATTCTACTTCTCGGTCCACCATCCCCTAGCATCTTGAAGAACCTAAACCAAACCGAATTAAGATAGAACCAAACCAACTCAAATTTAAACCAAACTTGAATCGAAGAAATAATTTGACTTTCCTAAACAATGTTTATTTGATTCAAAGTACTCAATGAATCACATACTTATTATTAAGGTTAAAGAGAGAGAAGACGGAAAATGAAATCATGCACTTGAAGCTGAGACAATAGGACCTAAATCAAAATTTACTGGACCACGAAACCAAACTCATAGAACTTTAGAACAGACATAAATTCCAAACCCTAATGCAAAAAATGCATACCTGATCCGAAAAAGATGCCTTGTCATTTCAATAGCAAAGCATCTCCAAACTAAGAAGTGGGGAAATCATTCCAAAAAATCGCAACATTTCGCTTTAGCTGCTAATCCAGTACACTGGATAATTTGCAAACCCATGCTTGAAAAGTTCTTTCATAAAAACTGACAGCCAAGAAAAATAGTTGAAGAAAAAGAATCAAATAGCTCCACCGAAGTGTCTAACCAGAATTTGTTGTCGTAAAGGTGGGTAAACAAATTAAATTTACAGATCTACGAGAACACAAAACCTAAGGCCTTCCATTGCATGATCTGACCCTTTCCTGCCTTATCAAAGAAAAAGATGAGAGAAACTGACTCAGATTAGCGGTGGGACTCGAGAGAAAAGAAGGTTTGTGTGGGAACTCGAGGAGGTGCAGGTGGAGAAAGGTTCACAGATCATTCGTGGCAGCTAGGATTATAAACAAGAGGGAGGGAAGGGGAGAGGAGGGAATAGGATCTCTGTTTCACCTATAGTTTCCCCACACACGTGGTGGCTGATGATTTAACTAAAAAAGTTTAAATTGACACTAAGATTACTGTTTTCTGTGTTTACCCCTTTCTCTCAAACCAATGGTTTCTACACTAAGCCCCATGGTGACTCATGATTTGACTAAAAAATCTAAAACACTCGTATTTTGGTTCAGTCGAGGTCGATTTGGTTTAAATTCTCTCAAACCAAACAACTGACCAGCAAATAGTTCAAACACATAAACGGAACCAACCGATACAACATGAAAACCTGTTCGGTTTTCTTGGTTTAATAAATTAAACAATGCTTTCCACTACTGCTGGATGATTTTTGTTGACAAACCTCAAGATTCACATGTTCAATTGACGTGCCCTGAGCTGCTCAGATGGGTCTGCTTGTTCAGACTGAAGCAATTTGGAAGAGCCCAAAGTTGGCGGAAGATGACCATAAATTATTTGTTACTCTCAGAATAATCTTGGATGATTCCTTCCTTTTTGAAGGACTTCTAAAACTTCCAATACATAAACAAGTATTGGTAGTCGCAAAAGTGTTTCAAAGACTGAAATACTTGATGCCAAAAACTAGGAAGTATTTATAAGTGCGTAAAAACCTTTGAAGTATCTCAGACTGTTGGCTAATTTTCTTAATGCTCTCTTAAAAAACGGTCATGGTTTTCCTACAAAACCCCCTCAACTTTGAAAATCCCAAATAACTATCTTGTACTATCTTTAAATTCCCAATGCACCCCTTCCGCCAAACAACTATATGGGGGATAGTTATGTGGGTTCATTTGGGATTTCTTATAGTTACTTAATAGAAGAGTTTATTGAAAATTTTAAGGATAGTTCAATGTAATTATTTGGGATTTTCAAAGTTGAGGGGGGTTTCTAGGAAAGCCATGAAAGTTTAAGGAGAAATTAAGAAAATTAACCCAAAAACTTTGGATGGCAATTCCAGTGACTTCTTCCTCTTATGTGTAGCAACAGTCTGTAACAATCTGACCTTTTTTATCATTTTTTTGTTTTCGATCATGCATGCATTTTAGTTGTGTGTAATTGAAAGTCTTGAACCTTTCTTTCTTGGTTGGGTTATGGGAGTTCCAAGTTTCTGTTGCTGATTTGTTATTTTTGCCAGATATGGAGTGCTTATAAAGATCAGAGACATGATCTTTTCCTTCCTTCAAATGCACAATTTGCTGCTGCGGGAGTCGCTGGACTCATAGAGAGCTCATCTTCTAGAATTCCTTATGCTCTTGTTGCTCCTCCGCAGCCGACTCTTGGGCGGCTCCCTTCTACTTCTGCTGCTGCTGTTGCTGCTCCAAGCTTGAACGGGAAGCAGGATAGGCGGCCGTTGTAGAGAAGACATGAAAGGATGTTCGGGTGTTGCTGCCACATCCAATTGAATAATCACACAAGTCATACGTTCTAATTCATAGAGCACATATTGTACAGTTTCTTAATTTTTGTGTTTCAGTGAATCTGGTTCATCTATTTCCTTGTAAAGCTGACCTCATGCAGGTTTTGTATCATATCTGTCAATATGTGGTATGAAATAAGCAATATGGATTCATTTGTGTACGTCCAGCTATGGGATGAGATTTTGTATCTGAATAGGGTTGTGGAGGTACTTTTTTCTACTTCCCATTGTGACAATTTTTTCAAAGAAAAAATTATCTACATTCAGATGATATTTTCGTACCAGAAAGTGTGCATGGTGGTTTTGCTGAAGTTGTGTTGCTTCTTAGATACATTTTCTTGCTGCTGGAACATTTTGCTGCTGTGGTATTTACTGAAGTTTTATTTGCGCTGCTGCAGTATTTTTCTGCGTTCTAACAATAATTACATGTTGCTAATTGCTAATTGAACATGGGAAATAGAAGTCAAAAGGGGCAGATTGCTTCTGCTATTTTGTGTATTCTTTCACTTGCGTAAGCCAAAAGGTGTACATTCTACACCAACACCACCCCACCCCCCCCCCACCCCCCCGCCCCCCCCCCCCCCTCCCCCCCCCCCCCCCCCCCCCCACAAAAAAAAAAAAAAAAAAAACCAAAAAACGCTCTCTCACATAGAGGATATCAGGCCTCAGGAAATTCCCAACTTTGCATCCATCCAAGCACACGGGGTCCTTGTTTGGTTGCAGGTTGCGTGGCATGTTGGGAAATTAGTGCGTTAAAAAAAAACTCAGTTTTTTTCTTCATGACCTTTTTAATTAAGTTGGGAATTAGAGTTTTAATTTGAAAAACTTCATGACGACTTCGACGCCCCTCGCCCCCCCTTCCCCCACAAAAAAAAAATAAAAAATAATAAAAATAAAATAAAAATACAAACACCAACACAAAATCCTGCCTGGCAATGGCGACAAAATTGACGGTGCAGTGTCAAAGCAGCTGTAAAATATGTTTGAGAGAGATGTGAGATTCACAATTCACTGAAGCTTGGAAATCTTGTATAACAAACAAAATAGAGAAAAAACCACAATATTTTCCTTTTTGAGGAAACACGATGATGAAAAAAATATGAACCAATGAGGGGAAAAAAAGATCATGGTGGTCCTACTTGAAACCCAGAAGAGTTTCTTTTATTTCTGCAATAAATCAAGAAAAAAATATGAACCAATGAGGGGAAAAAAAAGATCATGGTGGTCCTAATTGATTTGCCTATCTCTCCACCAAAATCTTGACAGATAACAATAAGCTGAAATCAGCAAACAAGAACTTAAGCAATGGCTGTTAAGCGACACAGCCATACACAAAAAAAAAAAAAAAGGTGAACATCAAAAAAAATTCAATCTCAGAAATTCATTCTTCATCCTCCTCCTCCTCTTCATCATGAAACCGCAAGTGCTTCCCTTCCGGCACCGGCAACCCCTTCAGCACCACCTTGCTCGGCGACGCATTCTTCTTCTCTCCGATCACTTCCTCTCCCTCGATCTCATCATCGCTGTTGTAAACAAACCGAGTGTGCTTCCCCTCAAACTTATCCTCCACCGTCATCTTGCTCAGCCCTTCACACAAATCATCAAACGACTCGTCATCGTAATCCTCGGCATCCTCGTACTCTTCTTCTTCTTCATCTTCAAAATCTCCCATTTCTTCTTCTTCTTCTTCTTCTTCTTCTTCTTCTTCTTCCTCGTCTTCGTCGTCCTGGACGCTGACATTGACTTGAAGGGACCAGGCAGAGGAGCTGTCATCATCAGGCGATTTCTCGGGGTAGCTTCGAATTTCGCTCCCCTGGCAGGACAGAGACGAGGATACATCTGTGACATCCGATTTCTCCGGTGAATCGAACAGCAGTGCTCTGTTGATCAAGCATTCCTCCTCCTCTGGCTTCACTGCTTCAGCAACCTGATGATGATCAATCAAATCAATATCAAAATCCAATCAAGGTTGCATTTTTAAGCAATGATTGACTCCCAAGAACTCAAAATAAAATAACCCATGAATCCAAATTTAGCAACAAACCTGAATCGGTGCAATTTTGAGCCCATCTCCTTCTACTACGACCTGCGGTGTGTTGGCCGGAGTCGGGGCGAGTAGCTGGACAGGTGACGGGCCGGGGAGGCCCAACACGACCCGAAACGGCGGCCGGTCCCCCGAAGAGAGCTTGTTGTTGACAAACTCAGCCTCTTCCTCCACTTTCTGCAGCAGGGTCTTCACCTGGCCCCTGAGCAGGGCCTCGCCGGATCCAGGCGTGTTCTTCATCGCCCGGACCCGGTTCTTGACCGCCGACGAGGACGGCGTCTTCTCACTCGCCAGACCGACGATGGGGGAGTCGTTGGTGATGTCAAGGAGGGCGGATCTCTCAGTGTTTCCGATGGCTCTTGATCTTGAAAAGGAGTCATCTTTCTTGCTCTTCTCTGTAAAAACTCAGAAAGAAAGAAGGAAGACCCGTGTTAGGGATTGGATTGAAGAGGGTACTGGGATTGAGATTGAGAGATTTTGGATTGAGATTACTTACGGGATGCGACGGAGATCTGAGACCGTGTGAGCATTCTGATTGATGATGGAGTTTCCATTGAGACCCAAGATTTTGATCGTTGAAGAGGGGGAGGGAGGGAGAGAGAGAGAGAGAGAGAGAGAGAGAGAGAGAGAGAGATGGAGATGAGAATAGGAGAGCGAGAGAGTGAGGGGGGAGGGGGGGCTTTTAAAAGATTTGAAATGGGTGGAGATTGCAACGGTAATATGACCGTTGTGAGGGCAAATTGGGAATTTGTTTCCAAAAAAAAAACTAGCCGTTCCGGGTGCAGAGTTAAAGGGATTTTTCATTTTTCCCCCTCTAATTAAAAAATTTTGGGCAGGTTTTTAATTTGTAGGGTTGGACTTTATAGTGCTTTCCATTATAGGGCCCTAGTGTGGGTTCACTGGATCAAGATGTAGTGTGTGCATTGGATCCAGATCCAGTTTGAGAGATTTGAATTTGATCTGGATCCAGTGAATGAGATCGGTTCCAATTCATTGGGATAGGTTCGGTTAGTATCCTTCTCTCTCTCTCTCTTTTTTAATTTTTAGAAAAAGCTTACGATTAACGGTACACACACTCTACTCATATATTTCGTATTTCAAATTATTCGAATCGGAGCCCATTGCGAAACAAACCCAATGGCTTACTTTGCGGTCAAACAAGAGACACTGTATACTTTTCTCTCTATTTCTTTTTTTTCCTTATTCTTTTTCCTTATATTTTTTTTGGAAATTCAGTTTGGATTTTCAGATTTCAATGGTCTTGTTAGCTGTAGAATTGGAATTTCAATTGGACTTTGAATGATTTTTTGGGAAAAAGACTTGGCAATCTTAATTATCGTCTGATGTTAATTTATCCAATAAAAATAACAGTTAGGCATTAGAAAGGAGCAATGCAAGAGTTTTCTTTTATAAATTGAATTTCAAGGTTTTAAGTTAAATTCTCAACAACTCACTATTTATCGAAATTCAAACTGATAACTTCTTTGAAGAAGCCAATCGAGCATTGCTCAAGTGGCATTTCAACTCTTGCCCATTCAAATCTCACTTGGGCAAGGGGATTTTTCTAATTAAATTTGTAGGGGCACTAAAAAGCGTATTACGAAACAGTTTGACTTCGCGGCGTCAATTGCCACTCGGCTCGACTAGGATTTCGTGGAGACTCACTCACGACGTACGAAGGCTGCACATAGATGCTTAGCAATTTCGTTAAGGCTCTTGTTGTGATTCATGAATATGCATCATGCGTTAAACTCATTATGTTTTAAAGTCTAATTTAATTTGGGCCTAATCAAGTCAATTAGAAATTTGCACCCGCCCACTTAACCTATATTGTTTGACCCAATAAAAAATTGATCAAGCCTAAATGGTTTGGGTCTAGACACGTTTTCAATTACACGTAGCCATGTATTTAAATTAAAATGTGAGACTCATCTATACGTGTGGAACTCGTGTTATAAATCAAGGGCTTAGATTTATGATGAGTTGAACTAGGGTCCCTTGATGCTATATACATCATAGGTAGGATTCCCTTTCCACCACAATGACCATCTCACTCTTGGAGGCCTCTCATCTCCTCTAAGGGTAAAGAAGAGAACTTGGTGGCTGGAGAGAAGAATCCTCTCCCTCAACTCCGATGTCCTCCAGATCGTGCAACCTTCGGCATCACTTTCGTGATGGAATCAGATATGCGTAAAACCCTCCTCCCTTTTGATCATAATAAAGAGGTTATTTATATATGAGATCTTATTTATTATTAGATCTAACAACTGGTATCAGAACTACCTCTTTATCGGATCATCGGGATCTACAGAAATTTCGATCTCGATCTATAAATATCATGAATAATTCTTCCCTTAATTCAATAAATATTTGTGCCTCATATATTGAATTAAAAGTTTAAAAAGGGATGATTTTATGAAATTTTACATGCATATAATTTCTGAATTTTTTTTATTATCTATGTGTTATTATTTCAGAAATATTAAAATAAAAAAACAAAAAAACAAAGGATACATGTAACCTGCGCTCTCTGCGCATGCATGGCCTGCTTGCATGCAATGGCCTGCATGCGCATGCAAGCGCATGCCTGCATGCAGGTGCTCAACAAAATTAAAAAAATATCACATAGCCTGCATGCACCAACACATTGTCTGCACGCATGCAGACGCATGCATGAAGGCAAACGGGCGGCCCATGGTAAAGGATTAAAAAAAGGTAAAGTTTTGGGATTTTTCTTATTTAGGGTTATTGAGTTTTATTAGGATTAGAATTAAGATCTTGATTTAATCAAGAAACTTAATTCTAATCAACTTCAAATAAGTTTAAATTGGGATTGTTGAAATTGGTTTGGGATTTTAGAGTTGAGATAGAATTCTACTCTATTAAGAAAATTTTATGGTAGAATTCTAATTAAATAAAGAAATCTAATCTCAAAATTCTAATCAGTCTCACATTAAACTAATTGGATTTTATCCAGTTTATTTAAACCTGGCCCAATAAGGAAAAAAAACCCAATAACTTAACCATTATGAGTCGGGTCTGATTCACACCTGATAAGTACTGCAGACCCATTTTACTAATAGAAACTTCAATTAGTCGTTACGGGCTCATCCGACCTCTGTTTTGGGCATGTAAACAACCGTTTCGAAGAGCACTACAGTATTACAGGAACTATAAATGATAAAACAATAGTTAGTTGACATAAAGAAGGCATTGAAGTTTTTGTTTGTCATGGTAATATGTATCCTTACATGCTTCTGCTTTATCATCAATATTATATTGCTTATATTGTCTAGCATGATGAATATCGATGTTTACTACAATTGATAACACAGATAAAAATGCATACATGTTCCAGTTAAAGAATTTATAAAAGAGCTTATTTAATTGCGTATATAATTCAAGCGGACAATAGCCGGCTCAAAGAAAGACTATTGTTTGGCCGAATTATGTACGGCTTCAGATACTAATGTGAATAATGCAAGTGGGAGAACCTTGGTGTGTGGTAATCAGCTCAAAGGAACGTTGTCACACTATAGGCCCATATTGCATTACCCTTATCAACTAGTCTGATGGCGGAGCAAGAATCTAGATGCGTAGATTTGTGTGGCCCATGCGTGTGGCAATTGACCCAAAAAAAGGTTGTCATTATGGCCGGGTCATTATATATATTATATGGGCAATATAGATTACTTAAACTTTGGGATCAATCCTATAAATTGACAGTCAGGCCAAAAGAAGGTTGTTCTCTTACATAGAACCTAGACTTTAGGGTATTTATATTGGGCTAGTACAATGTTGGCATATAGAGACAACTTGTTCTGAAAGTTTGGCTGGCAGCTCTATCGGTTAAACTGGTTGCATTTTCTGAAATTCATTTTTTATGACTATTAAAGTAGAATTTTGTTAAATGCAATGTTTATGTTGAATTGATGAGAAATTGTACACTTATGTAGTTTAAACTGAATGGTACAAACTTTAAGAAGTGGTAAGACCACATAAAAGATCGTGGACCTAAACTACACCTTAAAGACTTGTGAACCTCTACTATCACTAGCAAAAGTTCAGTAAAGAAAAGATCAATTATGGTAAGTCGGAGAGATCTTACAAGATGTGTTTAATGGTCATAAAGTACACTATTCCTATAACTATTAGGGGTTCCATACCTGATAAAGTCAATGCTATGAGTTTTCCAGCTGAAGTAGCAAACCAGTTTATTAAATCGGATAAAATTGAGGGCAACACGCATTTTAGCAAGTTGATAAATATATGCTACAACGGCAAAGAAAACATAAGGGAGTACATTATGGAAATGTCCAATCTTGTTTCAACACTAAAAGTACTGAAATTGGAACTCTCTGAAGAGATCCTAGTGCACTTCATTTTGATTTCTCTTCCTTCACAGTATAATCCTTTCACGATTATTTATAATGCTCAAAGGAAAAAGTGGAGTCACATTGAGCTCATCAGTCACTCTGTCCGGAATGAAAAGAGATTGAAATAAGAAAAGACTGAAAGTGCTCAATTAGCATTCAAGGTAACACTTCTAATAAGAAAAGAAAAAGTGTAACTAAAGGGAGAAATATAAACACCACTACAGTAGTCGATCCTAAGTGGCAAAAGTGTCGGATAAAAATGCCTAAGGTCATTGCATGCTTCTTCTGCAAGAAAGTAAGCCACCTCAAGAAGGATTACATAAAGTACCAGAAATGGTTATTTAGTAGGTATATCTCATATTTATGTTTATTTTATAATTAATTTAGTTTTAGTGCCACTTGATACAAGGTAGATAGATAATTCATATAAGTGATTCAATACGGAACTTTCAAACCCAAAGGAGGCCCAGCCCAGCTGAGCGGTACGTATACATGGGTGATGGAAATAAAGTTACAGTTGAAGCTGTTGGAATTTGTAGGCTTAAATTAGATTCTGACTTTTTTGTTTTAGATTTGGAAGACTTTATATGTACCGTCCTTTTAGGCGTAATCATATTTTTATTTCATTGTTAGAAAGATCTGATTTTACTATTACTCTTGGTAATGAAATGCTTAGTCTACTTTTCAAATTTAAAGTTGTTAGCACTAGAATTCTGATTGATGGCTATATAAATTGAAACTTCATACTTCATATGTCGAATCTTTATGTATGATAGCCTAGTCACTAAGCGAACATTAAGTAAAGAGACATTAGAAAGTTTGGTACTAGACGGAGTTTATGTGTCTTGAATTTGACATATATAGACATTTGTGGTCCATTCCCTACAGCTTCTTGGAATGATCATGAATATTTCATCACTTTTACAGACAATTACTCTCATTATGGGTACCTATACTTGTTACATGAGAAATTTCAATCACTGTACATGTTTAAAATCTATAAAGCTGAAGTTGAAAATCAACTGAATAGAAAGATTAAAGCCGTTAGATCTGATCGTGATTATGAGTACTATGACAGATGTGACGGATCAAGTAGATATCCAGAATCATTAGCCAATTTCTAAAAGAGTGTGGCATTGTCGCTTAGTACACCATGTCAGAGACACCTCGTCAGAATGGTGTTGTTGAGAGATGAAATCACGCACTAAAGAACATGGTTAGGAGTATGATAGATCATATACTCTACCAGAGTCATTATGTAGTGAAGTCTTAAAGATGTTTATATGCTTTCTTAATAGAGTATCTAGCAAAACAGCAACTAAAACCCCATATGAGTTATGGACTGAGAAATCTCCCAATATTAGGTATCTACATGTTTGGGATTGTCCAGCGAAAACTCGACCATATATACTATATGAGAAGAAGTTGGACTTAAGGACAGTTAGTTGTTTATTCGTAGGGTTTTCTAAGAGGTATAGAGGTTTTGGGTTGTACTGTCCCTCCAATAAGAACATAAGACGGATAATGCTAAATTTTTTGAAGATATTCAGAATAGTGGGAGTCAACTACATAAATATTTAATATTTGAAGAAGAACAGATTGTTATACCCATGACAACTGTTCCAAATGATGAAGTAATTGTTTCACTTCAGAAAGAAAATACAGTTGTACCCTTATAAGGTACAAATACAGTTCATCCTGAAGTAGATCCTGCTGCTGATGAGGTAGACCCTAAAAATTCTCAACCACATGTGCCTAGGAGATCAACTAGGGAGAGGAGATCAGTCATTACAAATGACTATATACTTTATCTCCAAGAGCATGAGTTTGACATAGGGCTAGAGGATGACCCCATATCCTTAAATGGGGCCAAACTCAGCATTCACTCCACCAAGTGGTTAAATGCCATGAATGATGAGTTAAAAGCCATAAAAGACAATGATGTTTGAGATTTTAGTAGAGTTGCCTAAAGGAAAGAAACCAATTGGTTGTAAATGAGTGTTTAAAACTAAGCGGGTTTCGAAAGGCAATGTCAAAAGGCAAAAAGCATGTCTTGTCGCAAAGGAATTCACTCAAACAGAGGGCATTGATTATAATGAGACTTTCTCTCTAGTTTTCATGAAGACTTCTTTTCAAATTATCATGGCACTAGTGGCTCACTTCGACCTGGAGTTACACCAAGTGGATGTTAAGATTGTCTTTATTAATGGTAGCATTGAGGAAGAAATCTATATAGCGTAATCAGAAAGTTTTTAAGGTCAAAGGTTCACAATATTTGGTTTGCAAATTAAAGAAATCAATGCCTTTCCTTTGAATAAAGCCTTTAGTTACAAGACGAGCCTTATATCTCTCCACATTACCTTCTGAATTTCTTTTGATTTTAAATATTCATTTGCAACCAATGTGCTTCTTACCTTCAGGTAATAGGATAAGATCCCAAATTTGATTATCTTGCATAAACTTATACTCTTCATTCATGACATCTATCCTTTTTTTAAACTGAATTCAGATCTAAAATTTTTAATCCATAAATCTGAAGATTTTTTTTTTTTTTTACCAAAGCCAAAGTAATCATGCAATATGATTCATAAGAGCTAATTTATATTTTAATCTCATGGAAGTATCAATAAAAAATCTCAAATTTTTAAATTTAATTCCCAAACCTAGGAATCCTCAATGGAGTGGCTCTGATACCAATTGTTAAAACTTGAATTAAATAAAAGGATTTGATCTACAATAATTATCCTTAAAATAAACAAGATCAAAATCTTAACTTTATCTTTAACATAAATCAAACCCTAAAATATAGATCTAGTCTCTTTGAAGATTCAAAAATATGAGAAAATTAAATAATAAGAGTGGAAGCATACCTTGATCCTTAGTTGAATTCCTTGAATTGTTGAAATGGAGAAGGCCTTCCAAAAGATTTGTATTCCTCTGAGTTTTCTCTCTGCTTGAAAGGATCTCAAAGGGAGAAGACGATACGTTCTTTTGGAGACTATGATCCCTTAAATAATAATTGATTCTATCAGTTATTCTTTTTTTCAATTTGGCCCTTCATCAAATTAGAAATTGCATAATTATTTCTGCATAGTAAATTCATGACAACTTAATATCTTTTAGTCTAGTTATTAAGTTTATTAGATCACAATTAATTTTGACTATACTTTAAGATAGTCATACACATTAAATTCACATATGTGAACCCACATATGTTGAATTATTTCCATCAATCTCTCACTTGGGCCACATATGTTAACTTATAAATGATATAATACCCATAGAAGCAGTGTGCTCATGAAAGATCCTCAGTGTTAATCTTTTAGTAAGCGGATCCGTAATCATGAAGTTTGTCCCAACGCGCTCTATGAAAATCGGTCCACTCTGTACCCTTTCCTTCACAACTAGAAACTTTATGTCAATGTATCTTGACCTGGACAAGTCCTGTTGTTGTTGGAATATAGATTTGCTGATTTATTGTCACAGTATAACTTTACTGGTCTTTTAATACCACTTAGAATGCGCAACCCAGTGACAAAATTTCGCAGCTATAATCCATGGTTAGATGCCTCATAACATGTTACAAATTCTGCTTCCATGGTGGAGGAAGCTATGAGTATTTGCTTAGCACTCTTTCAGGAAATAGCTCCCCCAGTTAATAGGTAAATATTACCCGATGTGGATCTTCTACTATCTTGGTATCCAGCAAAATCAGAATCCGAATACTCAATGATCTCTATCTGATCTGACTTCTTATATGTGAGCATGTAATGCTTAGTTCTTTGTAAATATCTGAAGACTCTTTTGGCTACTATCCAGTGATTCATCTCAGGGTTACTTAAATATCTACCTAACATTCCAACAATGAATGATATGCCTGGATTGTGCAAATCTGAGCATACATTAGACTCATAACAGCTGAAGCATAGGGAATATTTTGCATTTCTTTAATTTCAAGGTCATTCTTAGGACATTGACTTAAACTGAATTTATTATCTTTTGTGACTGGGTGTCTCCCGGTTTACAATCTTACATACCAGATCTTTCAAGCACATTTTCTATATAGTTTTTTTGTGACAATCCAAGAATACCCCAAGGACGATCTTTGCATATCTAAATTCCTAAGACAAAAGACGTCTCCCCAAGATCTTTCATCTCAAATTTCTTCGATAGAAATCTCTTAATTTTGCGTAAAATTTCTTATCATTAATAGCAAATAGTATGTCATCAACATATAAAATCAGGAATACCTGATTATATGAGAGCAATATTTTAAGCTAATAAGGGGTACATATTTATAAGGTAACATATGTGGCCCAAGTGGAAGATTGCTGGAAATAATTCAATATGTGTGGGCTTACATATGTGAATTTAATGTGTATGGCAATCTTAAAGTATAGTCCAATAATTGTTATCTAATAAAGTTAATAATAGGACTAAAAGATATTAAATTGTCATGGATTTAATGTGCAGAGATAATTATGTAATTTCTAATTTGATGAAGGGCCAAATTGGAGAAAGGAATAACGGATAGAATCAGTTATTATTTAAGGGATTATGGTCATAAAAGAACGTATCTTCTTCTTCTCTTCTTCTTCTCTTTGAGATCTTTTGAAGTAGAGAGAAAACTCAGAGGAATACGGATCTTTTGGAAGGCTTTTTCCATCCCAACAATTCAAGGAATTCAATCATGAATCAAGGTACGTTTTTACTCTTATTATTTTAATTTTCTCATATATTTGAATCTTCATGGAGACTAGATTTATATTTTAGGGTTTAATCTAGATAAAGTTATGATTTTGATCTTATTTATTTTAAGAGTGATTATCGCAGATCAAATTCTTTTATTTAATTCCAGTTCCAACACAAGAATGAGACAGTAAGATATGTGACTTGTGATTAAAAGTCAAAAATTTAGAACATATCATTAGTATTGTTAAAAAACTCTCTCTTATATATATAGAAGAAGATGAGAGCGACTCGCTCAAATCTTTTTTTAACGACCATCGAATTGTCAGCACGAGGGCGTGCAAGCTTAAGAGAGAGTACGGGCAATAACAACTCTTATCTGTGAGTGATGCGTGACGTGCCCTCCCAAATTAGATCATGCTAAATAGAGTTGTAAATGATGTAAGAAATAAGAGGAACTATTATGCGGATTAACAGCCATGAATCAAGAATCAATGTCATCTCAAGAATTGAATACGTAATTAAAGACATAAAACATAATCTCCATACCTGAAGCCATTAGCAAATGATGGAGGTGTATGGATGAAGTTCTTCCTTGATCCTTTCTTTTGATTCTGCAAACCCTAATGCAAATAACCTCTTTTCTCTATCTCCTTTTCCTTCCACAAAACCTTCAGAAAATCTTTCACTGATGGGTTCCTCAAAAATGAGCGATAGTTTTGTATTTCTTTACAGGAGGAGAAAAGTGGGTCGCACATTTGCAAATAAACCCTTGAAATAATACCATCCATCATGGTACCCTTATATCTCAAAAGATTATATAAACTATATAAATGTGACTTTAATATGGGCACCCTTAATATCAGTTAACTTTAATTAGGAATCCAATGTTTAACCAAGGTTAAGTGGGCCACCATGATGTGAGATTAACATTCTCCCACTTGGACCACTAACCGATTAGGTTAAAACTTTATAAAACAAATAAAAGAAAAGACTCATTTTCAAAACATTTTGACTTCATTGGATTCCATACTGAAAAACCTTGACACGTGATCACGAATTTTAAAAACAACAACTGATAAGCCCAAATATGAAATACTGTAATACTGCAATTAGCTTGGACCACCAATGCGAGTCATAGCGGTTATACAACATCCACGTCATACTCCCTTCTATGTACCACAACATTGATAACCCTTACTAATTGAGTCCATAACCATAATGACCTCTGTAATTGTCTTGTAAAGACATTTCCTGTTTAACAAACATCCTTACATAATATGTGCACACATAATTGGATAACAGGAAATACAGAAACAAACCTTTTATTTTGCAATATTGTCAATTATACAAGTACCAAAACATACATTTACAGATTGCTCAAAAGACCCATCCTAACAACATGTTCCTTAAATGTCTTTGGAGGCAATCCTTTTGTCATTGGATCAGCAACCATTAAAGTGGTACTTATACATTCAATTGACACTTTCTGTTTCTCAACTCTTTCTCTAACCACCAAGTACTTCAGTTCTATGTGTCTAGAACCATTAGAGTACTTACCATTCTTAGAGAAGAAAACTGCTGCTGTATTGTCACAATATATCTTCAGCGGCCTGGCAATAGAGTCAACTACACCAAGTGCTGAGATAAAATTCCTTAACCATAATGCATGATTCGTGGCCTCAAAACAAGCTATGAACTCAGCCTCCATCGTGGATGAAGCAATGATAGACTGCTTTACACTCTTCCACGAGATTGCCCCACCTGCTAGTAAGAAAATAAATCCTGAGGTAGACTTCCTGCTATCTGGGCAACCACCAAAATCTGAGTCCGAATAGCCGATCACCTCCAACTGATCTGATCTCTTGTATGTGAGCATATGGTCCTTCGTCCCTTGAAGATACCGCATAATTTTCTTAGCCAACTTCCAGTGCTCCATTCCTGGATTGCTTTGGTATCTTCCCAACATCCCAACTGCAAAACTGATATCTGGCCTGGTACAAGTGCTTGCATACATCAAGCTCCCAACAGCTGATGCATACGGAACTATCTGCATTTGACCCTTTTCTAAGTCATTTCTGGGACACTGGCTCCCACTTAATTTGTCACCCTTCTGAATGGGTGCAGGACTGACTGAACACATTTCCATATGAAATCTTTTCAAGACTCGGTTGATATAACCTTTCTGAGACAGTCCTAGCAATCCTCGAGATCTATCCCTGAAGATCTCTATGCCAATGACATAAGCTGCCTCACCCATATCAACCATTTGAAAGTTCTTGGTAAGATAGCTTTTAGTTTCATACAGCAGACCAATATCACTACTGGCTAACAAGATATCATCCACATACAGAACCAAAAATATAAACTTGCTCCCACTGATCTTTAGATATATACACTGATCAACAGTGTTTTCTGTAAATCCAAAAGATGTAATGGTATCATTAAACTTTATATACCATTGCCTGGAAGCTTGTTTAAGTCCGTATATGGATTTCTTTAATTTGCAAGCCAAGTGTTCTTTACCTTCATTTGTGAACCCTTCAGGTTGCTCCATGTAAATTACCTCATCCAAATCTCCATTCAGAAAAGCAGTTTTCACATTCATTTGATGTAACTCCAAATCATAATGAGCTACAAGTGCCATAATGATTCTAAGAGAGTTCTTCTTTGATACTGGAGAGAAGGTTTCTCTATAATCAATGCCTTCCTTCTGAGTGAAACCTTTAGCCACAAGTCTGGCCTTATATCGTTCGATATTGCCTTTAGAGTCGCGCTTGGTCTTAAAGACCCATTTACACCCGACTTTCTTACAGTTATCAGGCAATTCAACGAGATCCCAGACTTGGTTTTGGTCCATAGATTTCAACTCATCATTCATAGCATCAATCCATTTACTAGAATCATTGCATTCTATGGCTTGTGAAAATGAAACTGGATCTTTATTTATCCCAATATCATAATCAGATTCCTGTAGATACACCACATAATCATCTGAAATGGCAGATCTTCTTTCCCTTTGAGATCTTCTCAAAGCTGCCGGTTGTGGTGGTTCTACAATATTTTCAATGGCGATATCCTCATGGAGTGGTGAACCAATATCAATATGTTGTTCTGGTATCTCAACTTGATGATCAAGCTGAGGGACAACAATTTCTCTTGAAGGAAAGGTAATTGGGATATTTACCCTTACTACTTCAAGATCTACCTTTCTTGGTTCATCACTCCCACTAAATTCACCATTCTCCAGGAATCTGGCATTACCAGTTTCAACTATTCTTGTACTATGGTTAGGGCAATAAAATTTGTATCCCTTAGACTTATCTGGATAACCAATGAAATACTCAGATATTGTTTTTAAGTCTAATTTCTTTTCTTGTGGATTATATATTCTAGCCTCTGCTGGACAACCCCAAACATGTAAATGTCTTAAACTAGGTTTCCTACCAGTCCACAACTCGAAAGGAGTTGTTGGGACTGCCTTACTAGGAATCCTGTTTAAGATATACATAGCAGTCTTTAAGGCTTCATTCCACAATGAAATGGGTACATTAGAGAAGCTCATCATGCTCCTAACCATATCCATAAGTGTTCAGTTTCGCCTTTCAGCAACACCATTCTGCTGAGGCGTACCTGGCATTGTGTATTGAGCACAAATACCACGCTTTTCTAGAAATTTGGCAAATAGGCCAGGATGTTGTCCTGACTCATCATATCTACCATAAAATTCACCACCTCGATCTGATCTTATGATTTTAACCTTTCTATCTAATTGTCTCTCGACTTCTGTAATGAACACCTCAAGGATGTCAACAGCCTGAGACTTTTCATTAATTAGATACACATAACCATAACGTGACAGATCATCTATGAAGGTAATGAAATATCTCCCTCCCGTAAAACATGGAATTGAGAGTGGTCCGCAAATATCTGTATGAATTATTTCAAGGAGTTCTTTACTTCTTGTGGCACCTTTCTTAGTGTGTTTGGTTTGCTTTCCTTTTATGTAATCCACACACACATCAAAATCAGTGAAGTCTAGGTTATCCAAAATCCCATTCTTCACTAATCTTATTATTCTATCCCTGGAGATATGCCCCAGTCTCCTATGCCACAAGATAGAGGATTTTTCATTTATTAAGCCACGTTTAATACCAACATTCGAATGCAGAGATAATAAAGATTGTGCAAACTCATCATTCAATGAAATTTTATATAAACCATCACATAAAATTCCATGTCCAACCGGAATTGAATTATACATTAAACTGAGTTTTCCACAACTGAATAAAGCAGAATATCCAAAAACATCTAATTTGGATATTGACATTAAGTTCCTAGAAATCGAAGGTACATAAAAAGTATCTTCAAGATCCATCTGATGTCCCGTCTCCAAGAGTAGTCGATAAGTACCAACATATTCGACCTCCACTTTGAGACGGTTCCCCATAAAGACGAATCTCTCACTTTCCTTCGATTTCCGGGTTGTAAGGAATCCCTGCATTGAATTAGTTATGTGAGTTGTGGCTCAAGAGTCAATCCACCAAGTATTAGAAGGAACTTCAGCAAGATTTGATTCAAAACATACAAAAGAAAGATTTATACCTTTCTTTTCGAACCAAGCTTTCCTCTTGTTGCAGTCCTTCTTCACATGTCCCTTTCTGCCACAGAAGTAGCACTTGACAGTGAAGACCTTTCCATGACCTTGGCTACTTTCCTCATGGTCATGCCCTTTCTTTGATGGAAATCTCTTACCTCTTCCATATTTACCTTTCTTATGGATACCTCCTTGAGTTACTGCCAATACTGAGTGATGCCCTTCTTGCCTCAGTCTCACTTCCTCTTGTACACACATACCAGTTAGCTCATTCAAATTCCACTTATCTTTATGAGTGTTGTAATGAATCTTGAATGGCCCAAACTGAGGAGGAAGTGAGTTGAGGATGAACTGTACCAAGAAGGATTCATCCACTTTCATACCCAGTGATCCTAATTTAGCAGCCTTATCAGTCATATTTAGAATGTGTTGTTGAACTCCTCTATTACCATCATATTTCATGGTGGTAAGTTCAGCCATAAGGGTGCCAGCTAATGACTTATCTGCAGACTTAAATCGGTCTTTTACAGCAGATAAAAGTTCAGATGCACTAGTAGTATGTGGGAGGGAAGTCTTGATGTTATTGGCTATGGTCATCTTTATGAACATGAGACTGAGTCTATTCGACCTCTCCCAAACTTTGGCATGGCTAACCTGCTCTGCTGTACTTTCAGCAGTCACTTCATCAGGTTTCTCTACCAAAAGGGCCATGTCTAGGTCCAGGACACCCAGTGTAAACTGTACATGCTCAAACCACTCAGAGAAATTTGTACCATCCAGGGCTGGAATGCTAGTGGCATGAGTGTGAAGGGAAGTAGGGACGTTCATTGAAACATAATAGGACATTGCTCACATTAGGCCACGAATCAATACAATAACCTTAAAATTTAATTAAGATGAACTATTGATATCACTTTGATTTCTCCTTTGGGCGAAACCTAAGCATATCTAGTGTTCACTCTTTAGGTGAGAACTTTTATCACCTACGTAGGTCTAATATAATTTATGTCACTTAGATAGTAAGTCATGTTACCTTTGGGTATCCAATTCCACACCACTAAGTTACATAAATTACACTACCCTACCCCGGTTCATAATTATTTGAAAGAGACTTTCCTTTGGGCCAGTCCCAATCTCCTAATTAGAACCGCCATCGAGAGTATTATTGTCTTTAATGTCACTTACATTGACAAGTCTTTTATGTAGTTGTATATTCATAAGGTTTACTAACATAGGTCACTTTGGCAACTACTAGATCAATAAGTCTTATGAATACAAAAACTAACCAATAATATTCTCTAATCTTTTATTTGAGAAATGCCATAATACTTCAATTCTATTACTTGACCAACATCAATCAATATTAACACAATAACTTAAATGTGTAACATACTTTAATGATTGATTATAAACAACCATTAGTCGACTACAAGGAAAAACTAGTCGACTTGGGTCAAGTCAAGTCGACTATAAGGAAAGACTAGTCGACTTGAGTCAAGTCAAGTCGACTACACATTTAGGTCTAGTCGACTAGGGCAAGGAAAAGTTAGTCGACTATACCCTATTTTTAGTCGACTACAAATTTTATCAGTCGACTACACATATTATTAGTCGACTCCTGTTGGAAGGCAAACTCTCGGTTAAATATTAGTCGACTTGGCAAAAATGGTTAGTCGACTATACACTTTACTAGTCGACTAATCAAAAATATAAGTCGACTCCTGTTAGAAACAGAGAGTTCTCAACTTTCGGGAAAATAAATTAGTCGACTATAACATATGATTAGTCGACTAATAGTCGACGAAACAGTTATCAAATAGCAGTTCCTGTTCCGATGACTTAATCAAAAATTAGGAAAAATTAGGGTTTCTTAATCCTAAATTTTGATCCCTATTAATTGCATAATTAGAGGAGTATGAACATGATATTAGGGTTATGTAATCCTCTATTAATTCCACAATTAAAAGATCAAAAATTTGACTTTATGAAACATTAATCAAAACCCTAATTTATCATAATCTTTAATCCAAGATGTATTGATTCTTAACACGGCTCTGATACCAAATGTAAGAAATAAGAGGAACTATTATGCGGATTAACAGCCATGAATCAAGAATCAATGTCATCTCAAGAATTGAATACGTAATTAAAGACATAAAACATAATCTCCATACCTGAAGCCATTAGCAAATGATGGAGGTGTATGGATGAAGTTCTTCCTTGATTCTTTCTTTTGATCCTGCAAACCCTAATGCAAATAACCTCTTTTCTCTATCTCCTTTTCCTTCCACAAAACCTTCAGAAAATCTTTCACTGATGGGTTCCTCAAAAATGAGCGATAGTTTTGTATTTCTTTACAGGAGGAGAAAAGTGGGTCGCACATTTGCAAATAAACCCTTGAAATAATACCATCCATCATGGTACCCTTATATCTCAAAAGATTATATAAACTATATAAATGTGACTTTAATATGGGCACCCTTAATATCAGTTAACTTTAATTAGGAATCCAATGTTTAACCAAGATTAAGTGGGCCACCATGATGTGAGATTAACAAATGAAACTCTCCGAGAGTTGTGACACCCATTTCAATTTGAGTGAGGCACCTACAATCATCTCTTTGCAAACATTTTTGAGTAATGTTTGATAACTTGAATAACATCATGCTAAAATAGGCTGTTGAGATTTGTCTCGTACCAGAAAAGTAAAATTGTTAATCTGAAAATACTCACGATTAAAATTGTTTCAATGCCTAATTTTTTTTCTTCTTTTTCTCTCTAGATGTTTTTCGAAAGGGGTTTGCTAGCTAGGAAACTGATCTGCACTCACTATTGTTCCACCAGATGCAATCCACAACAAGTCAGGCCAGCTTACACACACATCCAAATTACTATGATTCAAGTCTTGAGAGAGATCAACCCAAGAGGAATTTACCAACATCTAAGATTTAACTCCTTTTAATTAAGACTCATGCTCTAAATCTCAATAGTAGGGCAACCTCTCATTCTACGAGTTGTATTTGAGCAGACAAACATAAGCCAACAACAAATGACATGTCCTTTTAGGGACATTCCTGTCCCTGTAGGATTACTTGTTGCATTTGTGTGAGCCTTTTTCCATCACCTCAAATGAATCAAATCACAACCTTTCAAGCTAAACAAAACATAGTGAGAAGCACATGGCTGCTGCTGCTAATTGCCAAGTGGTTAAGGGACAGGTGATGCATGCATGCTCTCTTTGTGTCTTCATTTTGCATGGAAAAAGGTAAAAGAGTTACGCTTCTTTTTCCTTTATGTGGACTAAAAAGGACCTTAAAAGCCTTCTCTCTTCTCAAGAGAGAGGGCATCTTGAGTGCTTAATTCAGTCATGCTTGCTTGCATTGAAAGTGGACGCGAACTCTGTTTTTTTTTTTTGCTCTGACACATGAATCTTATGAGTTTTTTAGTGTTTCATTCTGTTTGTTTGCTGTGAATACTGAGAAGATAAAATGTGTGGGCCTCACACTTTCAACTCAATATTTTACAGCTACAATATTGTGTCAAAATTTCGAGATAAAAGCTCAAAAAATGCATGATCGAGTTGGGCACACATTTTTTCTTTGATTATTTTCCAACAGCCAAACATGCCTTACCTGGACCTTTTGTTGCCCAAGGTATGTGCTTTGCTTATCCAACCTTCTCACCTGAAATTTTTTTATTTTCATATCTTCTTTTGGGATAATTTTTTTTTTCTTTCTTACATGTACTCTAATTGATATCTCTACTGTATTACTACAAAAAAAGAATAGAGTTCAGATGCATTGAAAAGCTTAACTATATAAGGTCAGTTTAGTTTTTGTAATTGACCTTAAGTCGTAATTCGTAAATGATAAATTTTCTTACAGTTGTAAATGAGTGACACGCAAATAAGTTTTACGGTGTTTGGTTGGTAATATAAAATTATAAGTGAAAAAGTGTATTGTGTTTTATGGTGTTTGGTTGTCGTAATTGGCCGTAAGTTGTAAGTGGTAAACTATTTATAGTTATAAATGAGTTACATGCAAATAAGTTTTACGGTATTTGGTTAGTAAAATAAAATTATAAGTGTGAAAGTGTATTATATTTTACGATATTTGATTGTCGTATTGTGTAAGTCGTAAGTGAAAAAGTTAACAAAAAAATTAATTGTTTGGGGATTTAGAAATATTAAAAAAATACCAATAAATACTAAAAGGAGTACACATTAATAATATATAATTATTTAATAAATTAAATAATTTAAATTTATATTAAATATATTGAAAATATAATATAATAAATAATTAACTAAATTATGTAAAAACTATTAAATATTAAAAATATAAAAAATTAAATATATTAAGTATTAAATAGTTGTGTTTAAATAATTAAATATTAAAAATATTTAATAATACCAATAAAAATAATAAAAAATGCAATGAATACTAAAAATAGTAATATAAAAATATAATATATTAAAAATTAAATAATTATAACTAAACTAAATATATTAAAAATATAAATAAATATATATTAAATAATTTAAAATAAAAAAATATTAAAATATAACATATTAAATAATTTAAAATATTAAATATTAGTTAATATTAAAAATTAAATATTAAGTGCATAAAAAATATTAAATTAGTAATAAAAACTTTAATCAAGTAATTATATTTAATCTAATAATTAATTTTTTTGCATAATTTAAAAAGATAAATCTAATAATAAAAAATATTAATCTAATTACAATTATTAACTGTCTGCAATACAGATTTGCATGACCACAAAATTAACTGTTTGTACCGCAAGTGTGGCCCGGGCTGAAAGTGGGATTTGCATGACCACAAAATTAACCATTTGTATTACAAATGGATCGTAAGTGAGATGCAAGTGTATTTTACGACTTACGATGACCCGTAAGTCGTAAAATGTCGTAAGTCTCGTAAGTCACTTGCAACTTACGGCATTACATGACATAACAAACAAGCCCGAGAAGGATTTACGATGGAAAAAAATATTTTATGTAATTATCATCATAGTAATAATAATTATAGTACAATTAATGTTGTAGTATTTCGTAGCGCAGAACGCAAATCATTTTACTTATTTAAAGACACTGGGTCCTTATTGTAATTCACAGAGGCAAATACTATCCTTTAGCTAAAAACTAGTACAATATTTGTAATACTAATAAATATTTTCTTTGTAGTTGTAATAGATCCCACTTGAAGTTAAACGGTCCTTGCTCTTCTTAAAAAAGGATTTTTTTTTTTTCCCCTTCCATTTCTTACACACTCTATAAATCTTTTATATTAATGCATGTAATGCTCCTAAATGAAATCTAGTCAAGTTTTTAATGAACAGAGAAAGAGAATAATGAATAGATAAAGAGAAAAAGATAAAAACCCATCTTTGAGTGAAAGTGATCTTTCTAAATTCTTCAACCTACACCTACACATCTACAGTCTATTTAGTACTTTTGTTTCCATTTTGTGGAACACTTGAATCAGTGCATCCAACTTAGAGCTTGTTTGTTTCACCGTGAAAGATCTTAAGTCGCAAGTAACTTACGACTTTTTACAAATTATGATGTTTATTTTATCATAAGTCATAAAATGCGCTTGTATCTCACTTATGATTCATTTACAATAAAAACAGTTAATTTTTTGGTCATATAAATCTCACTTACAGTCCACTTGCAATACAAATATTGCAATACAAATAGTTAATTTTGTGGTCGTGCAAACCTATATTAAAGATAGTTAATTTTAATTAGATTAATATTTTTTATTATTAGATTAATATTTTTAAATTATGAGAAATTCTTTTAATTATTAGATTAGATATAATTATTAGATTAAAGTTTTTATTACTAATTTACTAAATATTTATGAATTTATTATTTAATATATTTAATATTTAATATTTTTAATATTTACTAATACTTAAGATTTTTAATTATTTGTTATAGGTTATATTTTTAATATATTTAATTTATTTTAATTATTTAATATTTAGTGTGCTATATTTTTAATATATTTAATTTATTTTTAATTATTTAATATTTAGTGTGCTATATTTTTAATATATTTAATTTATTTTTAATTATTTACATTTTAATATATTATATTTACTATTTTTAGTATTTATTGACATTTTTTATTATTTTTATTGGCATTTTAAAATATTTTTAATATTTAATTATATTTAATTATTTAATATGTAAATATTAAATACTTAATATATTTAATTTTTATATTTTTGATATTTAATAATTTTTAAATATTTAGTTAATTATTTATTATATTATATTTTTAATATATTAATTAAATTTTAATTATTTAATTTATTAAATAATTATATATTATTAATATTTAATGTTTAGTATTTATGGAATTTTTAAAATATTTTTAAATTCCCAAACAATTAATTTTGTGGTCAGTTTTTCACTTACGGCTTACATATTACAACAACCAAATACTGTAAAATACAATACAATTTCCCACCTACAATTTTATATTACCAATCAAACACCGTAAAACTTATTTGCATGTAACTCATTTATAACTGTAAAGAGTTTACCACTTACGAATTGCGACTTATGACCAATTACAACAGCCAAACATGCCCTTAATCGCTTACTTTCTTGAAGAAAAGAATATGTGTTGCTACTTGTAATTAATTTTTCTTGTCACCCATGGTTTCCCAATCGATTGGCATTAGTCGGCTAGAGCACAATGTTCTTCACGGTTTTGATTCGAAACCATCTCTTGGCATTTTTTCTTCTCCTGATGTGACTCCAGATAGGCTCCGAGTTTGCTTCCTGAAAGTCCGATCGTCGGCAACTGAGTTAATTAGAAAGACAAAAAAAATTAAGACAGTTTATTTCCCCCCTTCACTTGATCTGGTTTCTTTGGTCTTACGCCTTGAGCTGGCTTATTTTATGGCTGTATCATTTCTCAGGCGCTTTGGACCACTGAACATGCACGTGAGATTTGATGCATGGAGGGGAAAGGTAGGATCTCTTGCTCCAAAGTTTGAGATAATTTTTCATGTTGCCAAATAAATTCTCTATTATTTGGGCAATTTGTAAAACCACCTGTTTTTTTTTTTTTTTTACTTTGGTTTTTAAGAAATCCTCCAATGCGTTGTGTTGAAATCTGACATTTTTGTGCATAATAAGTTTTCAAATTCATTTAAACACATTTCTGCCCAGATTCGAACTCATGCAGTCATTCTAAAACCCCCTTACATAAATTAACCCGTTATAAAAATTAACATATTATTATGTACATTTGAGTAGGCAGGATGAGTTATTAGCAACTTTTTATACAGAAAAAAGGGTTATCTTCTAATTTGTCAATCTCCATTTTGAGAGCTCAGCTCTCCTTAATCCTTTGATGCATTAAATTGTTTTTGTATGCAGGATAAATATATATAATGATCAAAAATGGACAAGGAAGAGATAGGTTAGTTAGTATTTGTTTGTTTTTTCTTATACTTTTTCTAATTTTCTCCCTGCTTATTAATCATATAAAACTAACGAAACGAAAAGAAAACGTTACTAGAAAAGAATAATATTTAAAAATCAAATATTTAATAATAAGAGTTAATTTATTATTATTTAGAATAATTTAAATATTATAATTGCACGAACATAGATTACACTCTATTTAAAGAGTAACAAATATTTCATTTCGAATATAATTTAAAAGTTGAAACATACTATTAAGTTAGGATTAAAATTAAAGATATTAAATTATAACTAACTTTTTTTTCTAATTAGATTTCAATAAAATTTAATAATAACCTATTTTATCAATTCGATGTACATGAACATTTTATAAAACATATTTAAAATTTACTATTTATATTTTAAATATTTGATATTTTTAAGGTTACATTGTCTCCAAAAAAAAAAAATTTATCATCATTGTTAACAGTTAAAGATACTGTGCTCTAGATACGCATGCATCCAACTAAACAAGACCAACATTTCAATATAAGAACTTAATTCTTAACGCATGAGTCCTTATCAAGCAACTTGATCCTAGTTTTCTTAGATAATAGGTTTAAATTTATTATTTGCGATTTAAAGTCTACTTTTTTAGGGCTAAATTTTGAGATCCAAACATGTGTCTCTACTGTACTAATCGAGAAAAAAGGAGTAGAGCTGAGAAAAAAAGAGTAGCGTTTAGATGTGTCATGTTATATTTTTTCATTATTTTTGCTTCTGATTTTTAGGTGGACTATTGAATGCTCTAATTAAATGCAAAGATTTGATGTAAGAAAAATAATATTGGTAATTTCATATGAAAATTTACAAAAGAATGTTTAAAAAAAAATCAAAATGTGTGTAAAATAGCTCATACATTTTTAAAAAAAATTTACAATTCATGTTTGGAAAAAACAAGAAAAGTAGACACTTTTTCATTTTATTCTCTGTTCGTCAGTGAATCTAGGCATTTCTTGGAATTAATGAAGTCAGTAATTAATGAGGCTGTCTTTGGATATTTTATGTAATATCCCTATATAAAAATACTGTATTTTTATTTTTTAAAGTATTTATTTTGTTTTACTTGTTATTTTATTTTTTAAAGTATTTATTTGTTTTACTTGTTATTTTATTATTATTTGTTAACTTGATTTATAATGCAAATTATTTTGAGGTACTAATTGGTAATTTGGCTTTATATTTACCATTATTTTTATTAATATTTCTTTTACTAATTATTATTATTATTGTTAATGTTGTTTTTATTATTGTTTTTATTAATCTTATTATTTTCTATTCCTCTCATATTAGATCCATACCCTCAAACCCACTACCCGAAACCCAATATCCAATATCTATTAACTCTATTTAATCTTCATCCAATGCTAACAAATTTTATCCTTATCCTAACAACCCAATCCAAATCCTAACTAACCTAATTCCTATCTAATCCTAATCCCAACAATCTCCTTCTCCATAACCACAGCCCACCCGACAGCACAACTCCGGAGCAAACAGCCTTGGCAGCCCACCACCTGCGCCCATGCGCACCCACCATGCTCCACCTTCACGCACATCTCCTCCCTGTGTGTGCGCATCCACATCTCCTCCCTTGCCGCACTCCACCACCTCGCCGGAATGCTTCTCCCTCTTCTGCAAGCCTCCGCAACACTCGCGGCAACCTTCGACAACTCTCCCAAGGTCGGCAACTCCAACACCAAGCCATGCATCCAGCATCCCTGTGGCCGGCATCACACCTCCCCCATGCCCATTGTTGGAGCTCTCTCTATGGCCCTGGCATCCAACCACCGAACCCCCGAGCACAGTACCTCACCGGAGGCATCTAGGCTGCGTCTGTATCTCACCCCGGAGCTCCTCTCCATGCCGCAGCTCCTTGGCCCGCCCATGCCGTGATCCACCCCTTGCCCAGCCGCCAGCACCACCGAGCCTCCCACCACGGCAACATCTCCCCATCAGCCTGTGCGCACCCCCACGCAACAGCAAGCCAGGCCGCCCTCCCCAGGCAGATCAGCCGTGTCTTCTCCCCATGGCAGCTGGCTGGCGCAGCCTCCTCCCTGTGCTGCCGAGCCAACCGCATGGCCGAGTCCTCGGCAATCCCGAGCGCCACCTCCCTTGCAACCCACTACCCTCCGTCGAGCTCCGTGAGCCCTCCGCGGCAGCCCGATTCTCTCCGGTGTGCCTCTGTCATTGTCCACGAGATCCGTCGAGCTCCGCCATTCTCTCCGGCGAAACCGCGAGCACCCCGGAACACGTACACCCTTTGCCGTGAGTTGTCCCTCCCCCCTCTCTTTGCAATTTTGCATGTTGCTATTTATAGGTGCATGATTTTCTACATGTAGTGTTGGGTGTTTTAATTAAATGTACATGAATGAGTCCCCTCTCTCTCTGTTAATACTTGGTGTGTTTTTTATTTTTGTGTGTGTGGGCGTTGCGTGAGTGAGATGAGTGGATGTGTGAGTTGATTATTTTGCATGTGTTGCATGGATACTTGTGTGAGTGGGTGGCTGTGTAGTACATGTGCGCGTGCGTGAGTTTGCATTTATGTGTGCTGTTGGCGAAGTATGTACACATGTGTGTCATTCCGTGTACATGCATGTGTGGTTGCAGTTTGTATGCATATAGTATTTACGTATGTGTATACTTGTATACGTTTATATGCGGGTGTACACGTATGTTTATATGTGTGTATGGTGAAGTGTATACGTGTACGAGGGTATGTTCGTATGGGTTCATGTGTTTGGTTGCGTGTTGCAGCGTTTCGGATTTATTCGGTGAGATCTGGACCCATTGCAGGAGACCCGGACCCGATCCGGATTTGTGCTCGTTGTGGATCCGATACACTGGCAATTCGAAAACCGGCTAATGGGATGATCCGGAGATTCGTACCGGTTCGTGCAGTGAAGACCAGACGGTGATTCGGTTTCAAAACTACGTCATTTCATGTGAGTGTTTGCTTTTGTCTTTTTCCTTATTTACCGTTATCAATAAATACTTGTGTTTTAATTTTTTATCATTTCATGCGACCGTTTGAGATATTTTACTAGTATTGTCACTTGTACCACTTCATGAGACATTAATGATCATTCACCTTATTTGTGTAGTTGTTATGGGCTTGTATCTGTATCATTCCATGTGTTGGTATATTGTCGTGGTTGGCTTAGGCCTTGTATTGATACATTTTAGACTGTAACTCGACTCGATTTATTGATTGGATTGATTAGTTCATATTGAGCATCAGATGTAAATTGGATCTAGTATCTGGACTTTGAGATATTAGGGTTATATCATTTCATGAATAGATGATTACCGTTTCGGACTGGGACTAATTGTATAGGAGCTTGGACTGTATACTTAATTGATCTTATATTGGATGAGTTCGTGATTTCGGTTTAAGATCTATATTTTATCTGAACAATTATCGTACGTGATATTCCTTATTCGGTGATAATTCAATTAAGAATTTATTCGGGTATTTGAGGTCATATTAGATGTGATCTTACGTTGATGCTTGAATCGGTTTGTGGACTTATTCAGAGTTGGAGTTGATCTGGGATTTACACGTTTTTTATTGGATCTTGATTAGTGTTTTGATGTGATTGAGTTAGTTGGATTAATAGTCATGAGTAATTCTCGGTTTTACCCCTGATTGTACCGTTTGAGTATTGAAATCTTGTTGACGTTGATTTTCAGACATAGAGGCATCTTAGATTCCATATTGCTTGAGGAATAGTAGTTGATTGGATTGACCTGACCTGGTGAATTTTTAGGTATGTTACTTGAGCTTTGAGATCCTGTGATTGGCCTTGATAGAGTGAGAGTGTGTGATGATCTTGATCGAATTGGAATGTGAAAATTTGATTAGATGTATCAGAAAATATAGTACAGTTATTGAGATTTGGACATATCAATGACTTAGAATATTAGTGTAGATCGACATGATCGAGGTATAATACTACCGATTCATTGAGATGGTGGTTTACCGTACTGGATTACTCTGATATGGACTGATACTTAATGATTCATGATGATTGTATTAAGACTATAAGTTGATGGATCAGTTACTGATATCTCTTTAGCACGGATAGATGAGATTATGATTAGCTTTAGTTGAGACTGCTTATTGAGCAGTAGCAGGACTGTTACTGTATTATTCATGTTACTGAAAATTACTGGGACAAGATTGTTTGACCGTAACACCCTGTACAGTCCTATTGTTCATCGTATACACGGTTACTGTTACTGTTCACTGTTACTGATATTGTTCACCGTGTATACGATTATTGACTGTTACTGTACTGTTATCGTTACTGTCACCGTATCGTCCCAGTGTTATAAGTAACATGAGTATTGATTGTTTTTACTGAATTCAATAATAAAGTAATTGAACAACTTACACCGGGATTGGGAAAATTGATGGAGGTGTAACACCCCGTTCCGGAATACGTACTTAGTTGCGTATTCGGATTTCTCGATCGTATTTTTCGATTTGCTTCTTGTATTTATTCCGTATTATGAATTCTTTATATGATTGTTTTGTCTTGGATTTGGATTCGTGGATTCGGAGTCAACCTTAGTTTGCACCGAAGGCCCGATCCCAGAGTATTGCTCGGTTTGAACATTCTGGTATACCGATTTGACCGATTTCAGTTTTAAACATCATTTTCTAATATTCTAGATTTTCTATGATTTTCTGGAATTTTCTCAATTAAGTTGAAAATCTTCAAAACCGTATCGGCCAGTATCGTTGACCGACTCCCGGATTTTTAATTTACAAACGGTTTGGAATTTCTAAATGTACCTTTAGACATTATTTCTTAAAATCACATTTCCCATCTGAATACTTTTTCTAAGAATTTTCTGAAATTATTGAAAACCCGGCCAATCCGGCGTATACCGAGATTGACGGTTGACCTTATGATTTTTATCTTGAAAATGAGATTGAATCTTTGAAAACCGATTTCACCAAAAATCATTTTATAATAATTATGATTTTTGAGAATTTTTGGGAAGCTTTCCAAGTTACTTCATTTTTGGGCTTTTCCGGTGTTTTCCCAGATACCGAGGAGATTGTCCCATATATTCCACTTTGTCTTTTTTCATTTTCTCTCTCCTTCCTCAAACGCGGATCTCACCTACCTGGGATTCCACATTTATTGTGAAGATCCTCCCCATTCCGCATTTAATGCACTTCAGATCAAATCCCATCAATTATCATGACTTTCTCTCTCCTCTGTTAAGAACGCAGCTTTTGGCTTTCCCTAAACGCAGCCTTAATCCCTGCGTTTAGCCCATTTTTTTCTAAACGCAAGTGTGCTGCTGTTTTCATGTGGGAAACGCAAGAAATCTTCTCCCTTGTTTCCTTTTTGTCTTATATGGGTGTAACATCACCTTACCCTTTTCTCTCTCTTCATTTAATTCTTCCCTTCCAAAACATCATTTCCAAGACACCCCACCCCCCTCTCATCATCATTGCTGGTCAAGAGAGAGAGAGAGAGGGCTGCGTTTCATGTGGGGGAAACGCAAGAATCCCTTTTTGTTGTTTTTGTCTTATATGATATGCAACATTATTTCATCCTCTTTTCTCTCTCTCATTTAATGCTCTCTTCCATATTGTCATTTCCAAGACACCCACTCCTTTCTCTTCATCACTACAACCGGCCATGTGGCAAGAGAAATGTCAAATCTCCCCATTTTACAAAAACCCCTTACCTTTATTTAATTGCATCACTTCACAAACCCAAATCCTATAAATACCTCCTCTCCTTCTCTCTCCCTTCATTTTTTACTTCTCTTCATCTTCCTTGCTTCATGCAGCCAACAGAGGAGCCACCAAGAGAGAGCTCCTTCTCTTGCTTCCTTCCTCACCAAACTTCACCACCTTCAACCTCCAACACTTTGTGAGAACCGGCTCCTCCTTTTGGATTGGGCCGTGTTTCTTCTCCATTGGCAAGACTTAGGGCCGGCCACTCCTTTTGGATTGGGACCGAACTTCCCTTTGTTGACGCAGCAAAGATCTTGTTAGGCGAGTAATCTCGCTATCCGCTTGCCTTCTTACGCGAGTGTTTTTCCTCGCCAAAGACTTGATTAACTTGTAGTTTATCAACATAAGATCATAACTCTTAAAAGTCAGTTCTGCTCACTGTTTTACAGTATTAGTCGACTTGCCCAAATCATAAGTCGACTAAACCCTTGAAACGCAGCCTGGTTATTCTGGAACGCACCCTATTAGTCGACTAATCATTCTTCCTAGTCGACTAACCTTCCTGAGACGCGAATCTTGGAAACGCAGCTCTGGGAAACGCGGCTCTTGGAAACGCGGCCTTGTGAGACGCGACCATGTGAGACGCGACCTTGAGAGACGCACCCTTTCCATGAAACGCGGCCTACTCTTTCATCCCTTATTGACTAACTCTTTCTTGTGAGACGCGGGCTTGTGAAACGCGGATTCATGAGACGCGGACTTGTGGCAAGACGCGGGCTTGTGGAACGCAACTTCGTGAGACGCAATTTTGCGAAACGCAGCATGCTAGTCGACTACCCCTTGCGTCTAGTCGACTGACCCTTTTCTGAAACGCGGTTCTCTGAAACGCAGCTTTCCCAAACGCAGCCTAGCTAGTCGACTTGTCTCTTTGTTATAGTCGACTAACTCCTTGCTTAGTCGACTACCCATGAATCCCTAGTCGACTATCTTTAGCTAACTGCTGTGATTGATCACTTCCTTGAATATGGACTTTATCCTCGGGACTTGTATTATTTGTTATGATATTTTCATGACTTGTTACCTGCCTCCTGTTATACCTGTTATACCTGTTATGTTAATACTTGACTTGTGATTATCACAATTACGGGAATCCTGCCTTGTTATCCTGAATGGAACTAAGTGCCACACAGCACAAAGTGCCACACCACTCGGTGGGGGCCACCTCTTGAATCTGTGGGGGCCACCTCTAGAATCCATCCCCTCAGAACAAAGTGCCACACAGCACAAAGTGCCACACCATCCACGGTGGGGGCCACCTCTTGAATCTGTGGGGGCCACCTCTTGAATCTGTAGGGCTATTCCTGTTATGTCCAATTATTCCCGTAATCTGATAATCGTGATAAGCCATAAAAAGGACCACTTGCACGGGGAATGGGAGGAAGTGATGGATGCCGGAATGATATCTTGCTTATAATAAAGGAATATAAAAATCTTGGCGGTACGTGTTAGTGGGACTTAGGGCCCACAGGAGATTCGTGTTAGGGGGACTTTGGGCCTCCAAGCTGGTCCCAGGTGTATGGGAACTACTATAAGAAGCTCTATCAGTTCTCCATCTGCTTCCGTTAACAACCCTCGGCTTGCTTATATATGGATGTATGTGTGTTGGCATGTACACCCGGACACATACCTAGATATATGGGTCAGACGAGTAATAATAATATATGATTCCTGTCATGCCTGTTATGATTCTTGTTATGCCCGTTATGGTCACCTGTTATGACACCTGTTATGATGTCTGTTATGGACTCCCGTTATGTGCTCCTGTCCTACCTGTTATGGATTCCTATTATGACTCCCGTTATGTACTCTTGTTACTCCTGTTATGTATTCCTGTTGTGACCACTTTATAACTTGTGATTGTATGTGCTTGGATCACGATGACATGAGATAAGGGTATATGGATGAGGGTTTCCTTGTTTGGATTATTCCTTCGACGTACTAGTCTCATGAAATTGTGACCTAAGCCTGTACGATCGGTTTTGCAGTTGATATAATTGATACCACTCGTAATGATGTTTATTCGAATTTCCTGTTTTATGATGATTATGATATACCTGTTCATACCTGCTATACTTGTGTTCTAACCCCTATTTTCTGAACTTGATATCCTTGTTATATTCACATGTGTTCATCCTGGCTCGCCACCTGGCGTTTGCATTACACTCGCCTGGGGAGTTTCATCTGACTCCCCTGGATTCTCATGTCCAGGTTTTGGAGCATTGGAGCGCGTGAATCCTCCCAGTTGCTGATCAGAGTAGCGCAGCGGTAGCGTGGATCTCCAGCATACCGTCCAGAGCTCCATCCTTCCAGGCCCCTGTGTGCCTCTTGAGTTTTCCTATTGCAAACTCGTGAGTGCCATTTATACTGTTTACCGTTGTACATTCCTTGTACTCTCGCAATTGCGCCTATCAGGTGATGTATATTATTGTAATATCGGATCACCTCTGGTGATAACTCTGTAATTGTACTCATGTGTTGGGATGTATAATGCACCACTTGCTTCCGTACTCTGATTCTTGCCTGTACTGATGCTTAGCGTATATACGTGTAATACCCCTTTCCCGGAATACGTACTTAGTTACGTAATCGGCCCTTTGACCGTATCTTCCGATTTACCATCCGTATTTGACCGATTTTAATTTCAAACATCATTTTATAATACTTTAGATTTTATGTGATTTTCTAGAATTTTCTGAAATTAAAATGAATTTCTTCAAAAACCGGTGTCGGCCAGTACCGCTGACCAATTTCCGAATTTTTTTTATCTTCCAATCTGTTAGGAATTTCAAGAAAGTCCTTTAGACTTTATTGCTTAGAATCATATTTCCTACTTATACTATTTTTCTAAGAATTTTATAAATTTATGAAAATTATTTCGGTGTCGGTAAATTTCTGCTTCTGGGATTTTTAATTAAAAATCTACACAATATTTCTTCAAACGGATTTCACCATTGGTCTTCAAATATTTTTCTTGATTTTTGGTAAAATTTCCAGACCAATCCGAAATACTTGAATTTCGGGCATTTTTCCAAAAATTGCAAAATCCTTTTCCACCTCACATGCCACCTCATCTTTCCACTCACAAATCTCACCTACCCCACTAACTCTCTCTCCTCCTCTTGGCCGGCCACATGGCAAGGGAGAGGACACCTCACCCACTTCTTTTGCAAATTAAACCCTCACATTCACCAAATGTCAACCCCTTCACATATATCCCAAACTATAAATTCAACTCATTTACACTTTTCCACTTTTTCTTCTCATTTCTTCACTAAGAGAGAAATTCCTCCAAGTTCTTCTCCTTCCTCAAGCACCAAACCCTAGCCTCAAGATCACTAGGGCTTCTTCAAGGGAGCTAAATTCCAACCACTACTCACCAAGGCAACCCCAAGATCAAGTTCTTCAACCTTGCTTCAACTCAAAGTTGTGGATTGTGGCCAACCTCTTCCTCCATCCTTGGATCAAGCCTCAGATCTAGCACAATCCAGGTGAGTTCTTACTCACCAAGACTTATTTAACACCCTACATGACTAGGTTAGAGATCCATGTACCCTTGTATGGTAAAAATCCTATTTTTAAGTTACCTACACTCAAATCCAAACCCCCACATGTGTGTATCTATCCATTGAAGTTAGACCATGTTCTGGTACCCTTGTAGTGTTAGATCAGGCCCCCCAATGGTATAAAAATCCCACTTTTAAACTGTTAGAACCAACCCTTGCGAATTCTGATTTTCTGCTCTAACAGCAGAAATTTCCAGAGGACCGGTCGACCGGCAGTCGACCGGGACTCTGCCGATGTGCACAACCTGCACGACTTGAACGGGCGGTCGACAGGCAGTCGACCGCTGACTCGACCGGCTTCACAAATTGCCTTGGACCAGTCGACTGGCAGTCGACCGGCCCAAACCTGGAGCTCTCGCACTCGGTACGGTCGACCGGCAGTCGACCGGGACTCAACCGCCAGTTCATTTCCCCAGTCGACCGGCAGTCGACCGAGGTCGACCGCCAGGCCAAATTCTGGGACAGAATTCAGACTTCTTCCCACTTAATTCTGAACTTACCCTAGTATATTTATATGCATGTTTTAGTCTTGTTTATACTGTGTACTTGTACTACATGACTGGTTACCTGATATATCTTGTTTATTCTTGCTTCATGATTTGTTGGTACATTATATCAATCCATGACTTGTTGTTATATATTTGCATTTCATAACTTGTCGAAAATGGATTATCACCACTTCTTCATGCTATCTCCAAAACCAAGCATGATATATCCGACATTGTATAAAATACACCAACTTACATTGGGTTCGGGGGAAATATGCGGATATCGGTATGTGTTCGTGTTTACAGTGGTATTAGGATGTGCACTATATTTCGGTCTTACCTGTGGTACTCCAGGGGACCAAGGGGAGTGCTTCCTCCCTTCCTGTTTCATGTCATGACAAGGGCATACATAAGTCCCTTTCCTGTAGCCTAGCGGCAGGTTCCGTCTTCAAGCAACGGAACAATACTGGGCCGTGGTCCCGGGCATGCACGGGACACACTGTAAACATAGTTCGTCGATACAACCGCTGTTTCCAATAACAACCTTGTTTCACTAGGATATGGATCTATGTGCCCTGGGACGCTGGGTCACATAGCTAGATATCACAGTAAGACAAGTAATAATAATAAGACATTATTGTAGATTTATTGCATATGCCTTTATCTTATTTAGTTTACATCCCTTGCCCTGTATTGTTGTTAGTTATCACTACTTCATCACCTCTACTTATGATTCCGTCGCCACTTGGCTATCTTTATTTCTTGTATTATGTCTTGACCCTTTTGGATTTGCATATTCAGATTCCGAGGCTTGGGACGAGGTAGAGCCCTCCGCTGAGGACCGGGCTTATCTTGGTGAGCAGGCCGACCAGCACTAGTCCTATCGCGCCCGACATTTCTTTTGGTTCACGTAATCTCCGTCCATACGTGAGCATTTTTGTATTTTTGGTTGTATTTTGTATCGTTTTGGACTTGAGTTGTGATAATGGACACTTGTATAGTGATTTTGTATATCATAACTTGTATAATTCTGTACTTCTATTTTGTATGTTGGCTTATGATTATATCACGCTGTGTGTTATACTCTGATACTTGTTGTACTTATGCTTAGCGTATATACGTGGGGGCACCATCTAACCTACGTATATGCGTCGCAGTGACGTCCCCGTATTATTGGATCGGGGCGTTACAGGTTGGTATCAGAGCCTAGGCTCTCAGACCTAAAAGTACAACCAAGTGGCAAATTCTAACGATTTGCTTATGCCAACTGCAATGTACAAAGTTATAAGTCCATCTTGATTCCTTCAATTGATCAATTCCTTCGTATCCTAATTCCTTTCCTTGATTTCAATTCCAGATCTTATCCCTTTCGGTATGGAGAGACGTTCGAGTCGTAACAATGTCGGGCAAGTCCCGGATGGACCCGCGGGAGGAGAGCAGGTTGATGTCCTGAGCATCATTCGGGCTATGATGGAGACCCAGCAGCAGCAAGTGGAGATCCATCAGCAGCAGACTGAACTCCTCAGGCAGGAGTTAGCAGCCCCGAAGGAGCAGAAGCCGGGGAACATCTCAGATTTCCGGCGGCTACAACCGGCTACCTTCTCAGGAGTCGAGAGGCCTTTGGAGGCTGAGCAGTGGTTAGTGGACACCACCGATCTACTGAACGCCGCCAGGGTGCCCAAGGAGAGCCAAGTGGAGGTAGCAAAGATCCAGCTGAAGGACATTGCTCGGACTTGGTGGCTTGCAGAGGAGGCTCGCTTGAAGAAGCCTATTTCCTGGGATACCTTCTCCAAGAGCTTCTACAGTCGTTTCTTCCCCGCCACTGCTCAGAAGGACATGGAGGAGCAGTTCATCCGGCTTCAGCAGGGAGATAAGACAGTAGATGGGTATGCGGCAGAATTCCTCAGGCTGAGTCGCTTCGCCCCATACATGGTGACTGATGAGGAGAAGAGGGCAAGCCGGTTCCAGCAGGGTCTGCAGATGGAGATCCAGATGTTTCTGATGCCACAGCAGTTGAAGACCTATGCTGAAGTTCTCTCTATCGCTCGAGAAGTGGAGCGTGGTTTTCAGAGGAAGCAGGAGAACCAGGCCTTGAAAAGGCCGTTTGTGCCGGTGGGCAGAGGAGGACCGTCCAGGGCAGCGAAGATCCAGGCCAGACAGCCGTTCAGAGCAGTTCCATACCAAACGGCTCGACCAGGTCTTATTTGCAACTTCTGCCAGAAGCCAGGACACACTCAGCAGAATTGCCGGAGGGCAAACGGTTGGTGCTTGATCTGTGGAGCTCGAGACCATGCAGTGGAGACCTGCCCGCACAGGAGAGTGGGGTTTGCTACCCAAACCTTGCCGGCACCTCAGGGGCAGTATGTGCAGAAGGCACTACCAGGGCCAGTTGGATCGAGGCAGCAGGGACCAGTGATGAGGAGAGCTCTTCCCCTTCCACCACCACATGTTGCTCGCCCAGTGCAGAGGGAGCCAGACCAGCAGCAGGGCGTGGCAGAGGTCAGGCCTACAACCTGACAGCTGAGGAGGCTGGAGCTTCAGAGGAGGTGATTACAGGTACTATTAGAGTTCATTCCATACCTGTTCTCGCACTCTTCGATTCAGGTGCATCCCACTGTTACATCTCCGACCACTTTGTGGCTTTTCATTCCATACCTGTTAGGCTTTAGACCACAAGTGGGAGATAAGTACTGGGAATGGGGTAGTTGTGTCTTCCAGGGTTTGTGCAGACTGTCCAGTGGAGATTTGTGGGAAGATCTTGGCCATAGACATGCTCGTACTTGACACCAAAGGGTACGATGTGATCTTAGGCATGACCTGGCTCAGTCAGTACCATGCGGTGATTGACTGTAGAGGAAGGAAGATCAATTTCAGAATCCCGCATCAGCCGGAGTTCCAGTTTAGTGGAGGAGTGGAGCCTGCTGAGAAGAAGATTCAGATGACCACTTCGGAGGTCCTGAAGGAGTGCCAGTGTGGGATGAATTCCCGGGGGTGTTTGCTGAGATTTCAGGACTCCCACCGGGGAGGATCGTGGAGTTCTCCATTGATACTATTCCAGGGACAGCTCCTATATCCAAGGCTCCATACAGGATGGCACCGACGGAGTTGGAGATCCTGAAGAAGCAGCTGCAGGAGTATTCGGACAAGGGATTGATTCGGCCTAGCTCTTCACCATGGGGAGCTCCAGTGCTATTGGCGAATAAGAAGGATGGTGGTAAGAGGCTTTGCATTGACTACAGGGAGTTGAACAAGGTCACCATCAAGAACAAGTATCCCTTGCCCAGGATTGATGACTTGTTTGATCAGCTTCATGGAGCCCGTGTATTTTCTAAGTTGGATTTACAGTCGGGTTACCATCAGCTGAGGGTGAAGAAGGAAGATGTTCCGAAGACGGCATTCAGGACCCGATATGGCCACTACGAGTTTCTAGTGATGCCTTTCGGAGTTACCAATGCCCCTGCTGTGTTTATGGACCTGATGAACCGGGTGTTCTCTCCTTACCTGGATCAGTTTGTAGTGGTGTTCATAGATGACATCCTGATCTATTCCAAGAGTTTTGAGGAGCATGCAAAGCACCTGAGGATCGTGTTGCAGACTCTTCAGCAGGAGCAGCTTCATGCCAAAAGGAGCAAGTGTGAGTTCTGGCTAGACAGCATAGCCTTCCTTGGACATATAGTTTCAGCAGAAGGGATTTCAGTTGATCCTAGTAAAGTCCAGGCAGTGCAGAATTGGCCAGTTCCGAAGACGGTGTCTGAGATAAGGAGTTTTCTTGGACTAGCCGGATATTACAGGCGCTTTGTCCAGGATTTCTCTAGACTTGCAGCTCCGTTGACCAGGCTCACCAGGAAAGGGGAGAGATTCATATGGACAGGAGAATGTGATGCAGCTTTTGAGCAGTTGAAGCAGAAGCTTATTTCAGCCCCAATCTTGAGGACCCCTTCAGGAAGGGGAGGGATGGTCATTTTCTGTGATGCATCGGGTAAAGGCCTGGGATGCGTGCTTATGCAACATGATCATGTGATAGCATATGCATCTAGGCAGTTGAAGCCTCATGAGAGGAATTACCCAACTCATGACTTGGAGTTGGCGGCTGTGGTATTTGCATTGAAGATTTGGAGACACTACCTCCTGGGAGACAAAGTGTTGATATACACAGACCACAAGAGCCTCAAGTATATTTTCTCACAGAAGGAGTTAAATATGAGGCAGAGGAGGTGGTTGGAGCTTATGGCGGACTACGATATTGACTTGCAGTATCATCCAGGCAAAGTCAATACCGTTCCAGATGCACTGAGCAGGATGCCAGAAAACAGAGTGCTAGTTCGCCTTACTCAGCAGAGGGAGTTGATCCAGGAGTTCATCAGATTAGATTTGATGTTGGTGCAGAGAGGTGATAAGACCGGACAGCTCATGACTCTTCAGATCCAGTCATCATTGATAGAGGAGATCAAGGAGGCACAGAAGGAGGACCCCAGATGTCAGACATTCAGAGCTCAGGTGGAGGCTGGTTTGAGGACTGATATCTGTATTCGTCCGGATGGTGCATTGTGCTATGGTGGCAGACTTTGTGTTCCTCAAGGAGAAGTCAGACAGAAGATTTTGGAGGAAGCACACAGTTCAGCTTATTCTATACATCCAGGAGGGAACAAGATGTATCAGGACCTGAAGAAGCACTTCTGGTGGAATGCCATGAAGAGGGAGATAGCCCAATTTGTTGCCAAGTGCTTGGTTTGCCAGCAGATAAAGATCGAGCATCAGAGATCAGCTGGACTTCTTCAACCTTTGCCGATACCCGAATGGAAGTGGGAGCACATTACTATGGACTTCGTGACGGCATTGCCTCGGAGTCCTAAGGGTAACAATGCGGTGTGGGTGATCGTTGATCGCCTCACCAAGTCTGCTCACTTCATACCCTTCCGGGTTGGTCAGTCGACAGAGGTTCTGGCAGATAAGTATCTGAAGGTAGTTGTTCGTCTGCATGGAGTCCCAGTCAGTATTGTATCAGATAGAGACTCCAGATTCAGGTCTCATTTCTGGGAGAGTCTCCAGGAGAGTCTGGGAACTCGTCTAAAGTTCAGTACTTCCTATCATCCTCAGACAGACGGACAGTCAGAGAGGACCATCCAGATCCTTGAGGATATGCTAAGGGCTTGCATGATGGACTTTGGAGGATCTTGGGAGGACCATCTACACTTGGCTGAGTTTTCATATAACAACAGCTATCAGGCCAGTATTAAGATGGCTCCCTTCGAAGCATTGTATGGGAGGAGGTGCAGATCACCGATTTGCTGGGAGGAGGTCGGTGAGAGGAGTTTATTGGGGCCCGAGATGCTGATGCAGACTACAGAGAAGGTCAGGGTTATCAGAGATCATCTTAGGGCTGCTCAGAGTAGGCAGAAGAGTTGGGCTGACACTTTAAGGAAGCCATTGGAGTTCCAGACCGGAGATCATGTGTTCTTGAAGATATCACCTACCAAGGGAATCATCCGGTTTGGTACTCGTGGGAAGCTGAGTCCGAGGTATATTGGCCCGTTCGAGATCCTGGATCGTGTGGGAGACGTGTCTTATAGATTAGCATTGCCGCCATCCTTGGACGGGTGCATAATGTCTTCCATGTGTCCCAGTTGAGGAGGTATGTCCGGGACGACAGCCACATTCTGGATCATTCCGAGCTAGAGCTGCAACCGGATCTATCATACCAAGAACAGCCGATGGCCATTCTGGACAAGAGTGTCAAGACACTGAAGAACAGGGCTATTCCATTGGTATTGGTGTCTTGGAGCAGACACGCGCCGGGAGAGGCCACCTGGGAGCGAGAGGACGTTATCCGGGAGCGTTATCCCCAACTTTTCTCATCTTGATTTGGTAAGACTCTTTCCTTCTACTCTCGTCTTTACCGTTATCTTTCATTGTGTCCATATCTATCTGTTGCTCTTCCTGTTATCTTTCACCTTATGAAATTTCGAGGACGAAATTTTTGTAAGGTGGGTAGATTGTAATACCCCTTTCCCGGAATACGTACTTAGTTACGTAATCGGCCCTTTGACCGTATCTTCCGATTTACCATCCGTATTTGACCGATTTTAATTTCAAACATCATTTTATAATACTTTAGATTTTATGTGATTTTCTAGAATTTTCTGAAATTAAAATGAATTTCTTCAAAAACCGGTGTCGGCCAGTACCGCTGACCAATTTCCGAATTTTTTTATCTTCCAATCTGTTAGGAATTTCAAGAAAGTCCTTTAGACTTTATTGCTTAGAATCATATTTCCTACTTATACTATTTTTCTAAGAATTTTATAAATTTATGAAAATTATTTCGGTGTCGGTAAATTTCTGCTTCTGGGATTTTTAATTAAAAATCTACACAATATTTCTTCAAACGGATTTCACCATTGGTCTTCAAATATTTTTCTTGATTTTTGGTAAAATTTCCAGACCAATCCGAAATACTTGAATTTCGGGCATTTTTCCAAAAATTGCAAAATCCTTTTCCACCTCACATGCCACCTCATCTTTCCACTCACAAATCTCACCTACCCCACTAACTCTCTCTCCTCCTCTTGGCCGGCCACATGGCAAGGGAGAGGACACCTCACCCACTTCTTTTGCAAATTAAACCCTCACATTCACCAAATGTCAACCCCTTCACATATATCCCAAACTATAAATTCAACTCATTTACACTTTTCCACTTTTTCTTCTCATTTCTTCACTAAGAGAGAAATTCCTCCAAGTTCTTCTCCTTCCTCAAGCACCAAACCCTAGCCTCAAGATCACTAGGGCTTCTTCAAGGGAGCTAAATTCCAACCACTACTCACCAAGGCAACCCCAAGATCAAGTTCTTCAACCTTGCTTCAACTCAAAGTTGTGGATTGTGGCCAACCTCTTCCTCCATCCTTGGATCAAGCCTCAGATCTAGCACAATCCAGGTGAGTTCTTACTCACCAAGACTTATTTAACACCCCATGACTAGGTTAGAGATCCATGTACCCTTGTATGGTAAAAATCCTATTTTTAAGTTACCTACACTCAAATCCAAACCCCCACATGTGTGTATCTATCCATTGAAGTTAGACCATGTTCTGGTACCCTTGTAGTGTTAGATCAGGCCCCCCAATGGTATAAAAATCCCACTTTTAAACTGTTAGAACCAACCCTTGCGAATTCTGATTTTCTGCTCTAACAGCAGAAATTTCCAGAGGACCGGTCGACCGGCAGTCGACCGGGACTCTGCCGATGTGCACAACCTGCACGACTTGAACGGGCGGTCGACAGGCAGTCGACCGCTGACTCGACCGGCTTCACAAATTGCCTTGGACCAGTCGACTGGCAGTCGACCGGCCCAAACCTGGAGCTCTCGCACTCGGTACGGTCGACCGGTAGTCGACCGGGACTCAACCGCCAGTTCATTTCCCCAGTCGACCGGCAGTCGACGGAGGTCGACCGCCAGGCCAAATTCTGGGACAGAATTCAGACTTCTTCCCACTTAATTCTGAACTTACCCTAGTATATTTATATGCATGTTTTAGTCTTGTTTATACTGTGTACTTGTACTACATGACTGGTTACCTGATATATCTTGTTTATTCTTGCTTCATGATTTGTTGGTACATTATATCAATCCATGACTTGTTGTTATATATTTGCATTTCATAACTTGTCGAAAATGGATTATCACCACTTCTTCATGCTATCTCCAAAACCAAGCATGATATATCCGACATTGTATAAAATACACCAACTTACATTGGGTTCGGGGGAAATATGCGGATATCGGTATGTGTTCGTGTTTACAGTGGTATTAGGATGTGCACTATATTTCGGTCTTACCTGTGGTACTCCAGGGGACCAAGGGAGTGCTTCCTCCCTTCCTGTTTCATGTCATGACAAGGGCATACATAAGTCCCTTTCCTGTAGCCTAGCGGCAGGTTCCGTCTTCAAGCAACGGAACAATACTGGGCCGTGGTCCCGGGCATGCACGGGACACACTGTAAACATAGTTCGTCGATACAACCGCTGTTTCCAATAACAACCTTGTTTCACTAGGATATGGATCTATGTGCCCTGGGACGCTGGGTCACATAGCTAGATATCACAGTAAGACAAGTAATAATAATAAGACATTATTGTAGATTTATTGCATATGCCTTTATCTTATTTAGTTTACATCCCTTGCCCTGTATTGTTGTTAGTTATCACTACTTCATCACCTCTACTTATGATTCCGTCGCCACTTGGCTATCTTTATTTCTTGTATTATGTCTTGACCCTTTTGGATTTGCATATTCAGATTCCGAGGCTTGGGACGAGGTAGAGCCCTCCGCTGAGGACCGGGCTTATCTTGGTGAGCAGGCCGACCAGCACTAGTCCTATCGCGCCCGACATTTCTTTTGGTTCACGTAATCTCCGTCCATACGTGAGCATTTTTGTATTTTTGGTTGTATTTTGTATCGTTTTGGACTTGAGTTGTGATAATGGACACTTGTATAGTGATTTTGTATATCATAACTTGTATAATTCTGTACTTCTATTTTGTATGTTGGCTTATGATTATATCACGCTGTGTGTTATACTCTGATACTTGTTGTACTTATGCTTAGCGTATATACGTGGGGGCACCATCTAACCTACGTATATGCGTCGCAGTGACGTCCCCGTATTATTGGGATCGGGGCGTTACAATACGTGAAGGTACTTCTGACTTGCGTATATACGTTGCAGTGACGTCCCCGTACCCGTGGGATTGGGGCGTTACAGGAGGAGACAGCGTCTGTATTTTGGGTGGATCTAGGATACAGGTTGCGCAGCCGACTGAGGGTTCCACTGCAGGTTCCTGGGGATGACTGACATCCCATCTGTACTGTTATTGTTCCACTGTTCATACAGTGAGATTACTGTTACTGTTACTGAGTACCTAGCGGTACGGCCTGGTTCAGCGCCAGGAAACTGAGGCCGTGGTCCGGGTATGTACGGGACCCACCTAAAGCATGGACAATGTCTCTTCTATTAATTTTAATAACTTAGGACCCTGATTGACACGTGTAGTAGGCGTAGTATGGGATGCGTCTATTACAGGTGACAATTGGTGTTCGCTGACATAATAAATGTTAATAAATTGGTTATAGCATATTGTGACTGACTATAATCACCTGACTGTGCATATGTATACTATGATAGACATATGACTATAACTATGACCGGATTGTATACCAGCCTAGTGACATTGTTAGGATACACATCTTGACTTCAGTTGTTTGGTTACAGTTATTTTACTTGTCTTTTATTTGTACACTTATTCATGTTATTGTTATTCAGTGTTTATTTATCATGTTATTTAGTGTTTGCAGTTATCTGTTATTATTTTGTGCACGCTGTTTACATGCACGAGCAGTTCTCTTTACACACACACTCACTAGGTCGCGTTCTGACGACCCTGGATTTGCACGTCCAGATATTGGACGCTTGTTTTTATTGTGCAGGTGTTCGATGAGACTGTACGCTTTGCGAGCAGCTGGACTCTCTCTCTTTTGATTCTGGTATTCTTTCTTTTCTTTATTCCTGCTATTACTTTTGATTCATGTATATCACGCTTGGCTTCTATTCCATTCCTTATTTCATTTCAGATCATGTGTAGCCTTTATATGTATTATTGCAGTGATCATTGATTATTATGGTTCAGATTTATAGCTTGTTCTGGTTACTTTAGGCTTAGCGTGTATACGTGGGGTATTTTCCTCGCGTATATGTCGCCGACTCTCGTCGCGACTCCATTTTCACATATTTTGGGAAGCGGGGCGTGACATTTTAACAATAAAAATTCAGATTTTTATCATTTTATAGATTTGAAAGGGGTAGAATTAAGATTTTAAAGTATTAAATATTCATTATTTGATTTGCAAGTTGCCAAGTCAAAGTAGGAAATACAACCATATGTCTAGACAAGACAATTACAAATTTTGAAATTTCTATTCAAAATTGAAATTTCCAAACTCATGATTTCAAGTGATTTTCTTATATTTTTATCTATTCAAACACTCATATGAAAATGTCATGAGTTATTGTTTTCAAAATCCACATGAAATCATGCATTTTTAAATTTTGTTAGACATTCGAATACAGCCTTAATGTTAAAAGCTGACAGATAACAAAATCAGTTTCGGGCCTGTTTGGTTAAGGGTGAAAGTGAAGAAGTGAGGAAGTGGTGATAGTTCCCTTTGAAACTTGGGAATTGGTTAGTAAGTTTTCCGGTGTTTGAATGTTATTGGGAAGTGTGGTTTGAAAAATGTTACGTCTTTTCTGGTGTTTGGATGGTAATATGAAAGTGGAAGTGGAAAAGTTGACCGCCAAATAATATTAAAATAAAAATTAATTAAGAAAAATAAAAAATGGACTGTAATTAGAATGTAAGTGAGATTTATATAATCAAAAAATTAGCTGTTTTGTGCTACAACTTATTACAAATGAGATTTACATGACCACAAAATTAACTGTAGCACCCTGGAAGTAAGGAAATGGTTGTATAAAAGAGAAGAGAGAAAGGAAAAGGGATTTTCTTATTTTCCTTTTCTAATGTTTGGATAGATAGGGAAGTGAGCAATTATACTTTCCCATTTCGTTACTTCCGCCCACTTCCTTGCAACCAAACACGCCCTTCAAACCCGTTACGGCCCCACTCGCCTTGTAATGTATCATTATCTCTAATCATTAAATTACGCAAGGAATTGTACTTAAGCTTTGAGTTTAATCTGAGCTGGCTTGAGTTACATTTTAATTAATTATATGAAACTTTTTATTATAAAAAGATTACCAAAGTCTCTGGGGAAATGTCGGTGAACCTTTCATATATGTTGGACCTCAAATTTCTGCTCCAGATGTCAGAGTTGGCCACAGAGTTCCCATTGTTTGACAGTTCGAGCTTCTTCTCTTGAGAAATTACATGTATACTATCAATAGGATCTTAGCCTAGCTCAAAGGCAAGAAGAGATGATTGTAAGCTTGTGTTATGTGAAGAGGTCAAGCTGTTCGACGAAATGTGTCAGAGAGATCGCCCCCACGCTGCTGGCCGCCCTGTGCAAGGGAGGGGAGCTCGATGAGGCCAGCTGACATTCTTGTTAGTTTTGAGTTGTTTGCTTCGAGTGTTCTAAAAATTGTTCACGATGATCTTCTGTCATATACTATAAACTTAATTGTGATTTGAATTTCAAGTACGTATGTGAGGATCATGCATTTAGCAACAAATTCAACAAACTCGAAGACCAGTTCATTGCTCTCTACTTCTTGTTTTTTGCTTGATTCGTTTTCGTTGCAAGTACGTGTAAGTAAATTATTGATGCCCAGTTTGCCAATTGTGCCATGGGCTTGATAATATTACTAGTGAAGATCTTGCTAAACATGAATACTTGTCTCTTATGAGCATTTGATTTATGCAATTCAAAAGCAGTGTACAGTTTATAACTAAAAAAATTGTCTCCATTTGAGGGCAACAAACAAATTATTTGTTAAAAAAACTGAAACTTGTTTCTGATCAATGAGTCACACACATCATGATAGGGGTGGCCAACGGACGAATCGGGTTGATTCGTCCCGTCTGGCAAACGAATCGTAGACGAGACGGGTTGGACCCGTCTCATCACGGGTTAAACGGGACGGGTTCAAATCCCGGGTAACGAATCGGGTCTCCTGACCCGATTCGTTACCGGATTCGGCGAGACGGGTTAGACCCGTCTCGCCTTTTTTTTTTTTTTTAATTCGTTAATTCATAAATTTTAAATTTTAAAGTTAAAAAGAAAAAATAGGAAAAAATAGGAAAAATAGGGAAAAAAGAGGAAAAAATTTTAAAAAATTTTCTAAAATTATAAAAAAAATAGAATTGATTTTCACTAATTACAAGTTTTTTTGTAAGGCAAAATGGCAAATTATTTTATTAATATGAAAAAATCATATACATTGCTCATCACATATACAATGTACATAAAACTCATCTCGTATACATAACAAAACTCTGGTGCTCATCTCATACAATGTATATAAAAAACTCTGGTGGTTCTCTATTCGTCATCCTCGTCTTGTTCAAATTCTTCATCCAGAATAGCTTTTCCTTGTGTGCGTCTTTCTGCATCGAACCAGTCCTTTAAGCAAACCGCTATCTCCAAGTGTTTCGGCGTCAGCCTGCTCCTCCAGGGTGTCAAAACTCTACCACCTGCAGAAAACGCGCTCTCGGACGCTACTGTAGAGGCCGGAGGTGTTAGTATATCTCGGGCCATGGTAGAAAGAACAGGAAATTGTTTTCTCTGTTCTTTCCACCACGACAAAACATCAAATGTTTCCCATGGTTCATCATCATTTTCATTTATTTCAGCAGGCATTGTGTTCAAATATAATTAAGTTCATCAAATGAACCTGCTCTCCCGAAGAGTGTTTCTTTCTAGTATTAGAGGAAAGTATACTTTTAAATTAGATAATCTTTTACCTAGACTACTAGAAGAAGTTTGTGATGGTGTAGGTGCCCTAAATTCAGAAGAAGAAGGTGGAAATAACTCATCTCTGTACAATGAGTACATTTCTTCTAAAAGAGATCTAATTTCTAAAAGTAATTTATCTACATCTTGTTCATAATTTAAACATAAAATAAAATAGATAATAAAAGTTTTAAATTATCTATTTTAATTTTAGGATCCATAATTGCAGCTAAGTAAAATAAAAAAGGCATATTTTCAAAATATTTTCGAAATTTTTCTTCCATATCATGTATAGCCTCTACAAGACTATCATCATCTCTATATGCAGCAAATACTTGAGCAATTTCATTAAGATTATAAAAAACTAAGTTACATGTGGGATAATACGTACCAGAAAGTGCTTTTGTGGCAGTGTCAAATTTTTCTAGAAAACTACAAAAATTTTCATATAATTTCCATTCTTCATCACTAATATAAAGAGATGAACATTCATTTATTGTAAAAAATTGAATTGCTTGTTTAAAAGGAAGGCAATCTTTAATCATATAGTAGCTTGAATTCTAACGAGTTTTCACATCTGCTTGGAGCAGTTTTTCCTTTAGTCCACATTGTCGGCAATAAGCTTTAAAAGATTGTCTCCTAAGTCCACTGTGTTTTATATGTAAAATAATTTCTTTAACTTTATAAATATATTTGTCTAAGAGCTTTAGACCATCTTGTACACATAAATTCAATATATGGCAAACACATCTAACATGAAAAAGTTTACCATTTAAAATTGGATCTAATATCGTTTTCAATTGTCTTATTGAAGCAGTATTTTCACTTGCATTATCAAAAGAAATAGAAAATATTTTATTTTCTATACCATAATTTCTACAAGTAAGAAAAATTGAATTTGCTACATTTGTAGCAGAATGTTTCTCAGAAAATTTAGAAAATGATAAAATACGTTTTTGTAAAATCCAATTTTCATCAATAAAGTGAGCAGTAACACATAAATAATGAATAAGATTAAGAGCTTCCCATATATCGGAAGTTAAAGAAATTTTTCTAGCATCACTAGTAAAAAGAGCCTTCAAAATATTTTTTCTATTTACAAATAAATCTTCAATTTCTCTAGTTATAATTTGTCTGCTAATTCTCTTATAATCAGGAGCAAAAACAGATTTAAGATAATCAACTAATGCATCTGATTCAGTAAAAGAAAATGGAAGTTCTGCTCGAACAATAAATTCAGCTAACTTATGTTTATTTACTTCAGGCTTATATCTCCAAGTGGAGAGTGTGCCTGAATCAGCTAATATTTGTGCTTGTTGTGGTGGTAAACCGTGACTTTTAGCATGCTTTTTTTCATAGTGTTTATTAAGAACACCTGTACCGTATCCTTCTTTATGATCAAATAGTTGATGACAGTACTTACATTCTGCCTTTCTTCTACCTTCAACAAATTTTAAGACAAAATGGTTCCACACTGCAGAAGTTTTGGCTCTTTCTTTAGTGGTTGTGCTTGTGCTTGTGCTAGTTGGTTCAGGTTGTTGTGTTTCTGGAACTATAGTGTCATGCTGTGTTGGTTGTGTATCGTGTTGTTCTTGTGTTTCAGTAAAAAAAGGAGCCAGAGATTGTGCGTGCATTGGTGATGTTGACATTAAAAGTTGAGAATATGAGGCATATTGAGGAGGGAAGGAATAGAATGCCGACCTGTACCACTATCACTGGCATATGCAGCATGAGTATATGGTGCAAAACCACTGTAGTCAAATGCATAGCTTGACGAACTGTGATAGGGAGCAAATGCGGATGTTGGTGGAGCATAGCTGTATGGTGGGTAAGCGGTATATGCTGATGATGAGCTACCGCCAACATCGGTGTAAGGTGCGGCAGCTGACGGATTGTGTGTTGATGAAGAGCTGCCACCGGCTTCGGATGAGGAACCGCCAGTACTCCAGTTGGGATCCATTAGACTAGATTGAAAGTTGGTAGAGATTTGTAATTGTAAGAGAATAAGAGTGAATTAGAGTTAGAGGATGAAAATAGAAGAGAGAGTTGAGATGAAGTGAGAATGTGAGATGAAAATGAATGAGGGTAGAGGGTATTTATAGAAGATTAGAGGTTAGGGTTTTTATTTTTTTATTTTTTTTTAGTGCCAACGGCTCAAAACTGAGCCGTTGGGGTGAAAAACGAGGGTGCCACGTGGCACCTCGTTTTTCACCCCAACGGCTCAGTTTTGAGCCGTTGAGGGTTTAAATAAAAAAATTTTAATATAGGGGGCGTATAATAATTTTCCCCTCTAACGTTCTTAAAAAATTATTGGACTAAAAAAAAAAAAAATTAAGAAGGGGGGTCGGGGAAATTTTCCCCGACCCGACTCGTCCCGTGATTCGTCACGGGACGAATTGGATTCGTCCCGTGACCACGGGACGGGTCAACCCGTTTCGACCCGCCCCTTAACGGGGCGGGTACGGGTTGACCCGCCAACCCGTCTGTGCGACTCCGACGAGTCGCACAGTACGGGTCGGGGCGGGTCGACGCGGGTCGACCCGCCCCGTGGCCACCCCTACATTATGATCTATAGGGGAAAAAAAAACTGAAACTTGTTTCATCTATGAGTAACTTCAAACATCGATCTTCTAGGTCACCACAAAATCGGACTTGACGGCGTGGAAGAACTCCTGGGCATCGCTCGAAGGAGCTAACTCGAACCCCTCTCTTTTATATGCTTTGCATATTATTATATCTTTTTTTATGAAATTTTTTTTTTTGTTGTTAAGTGGCACATGAAAGCAGTCCATGTTCGCGCGCGAGAGCTCGAACTCGTTACCTATTGTGGGAAGCGAGGCCCAACAATCCAAGCAGAACCACTAGACCACTTGTCGGGACATCTTTTTTATGAGTAGATGAACATAAGTTAAACAACAATGACCCGCATAAAATAAGCATCCAAACCAACATTTGTTTAACTTTTAAGATTAAAACAGTGTACGTGGTGATTGTGTGGATCTTTCCTTTCCATAATTCCATGTACCAAAGGCATAACTTTGGGCCTAATGATTATTTTATGTTTACTTTTGAGCAAGAACATCAACTGCATGCAACTCCAGTTGCAACAAAAACTAATGTCTTATGAAAAGTCACAAATAATTGCAGATAACAATCGACGAATTGTACATTGTCTCACATGCTGTGATTCGAGCATCGCATTCTCGGAGATTTGATCCGGTACAATTTGTATATTTTGAGATTATTCTATGATTCTTTTATTGGGCATGTTTAATACGGTTTGTAGAAGGGACTGGGGTTGGCTCCTTCGCACGAAAGATCATGATGGTACTTCGTGCTGTGGGCGTCCATCACGGCTGATAGACAGCCTGGAACAAGAGAGAGAAAGGAAAACACGTTTTGTGATGAAGCCCACCAAACGTGTTTTTTATTTTATTTTTTTCTGCCTCGCTCCGGACCGTCCATCAGCTGTGCTTAAATGCATTTAGACTGAATGCCTTGATCTTGTTATACTAAACTTGTAATGTGGTGGATTGCATTTTATTTGTGAAAATTTACGAAATATAAATTTTTGAACATTGTAAAAAGAAAAATAAAAAATGCCAGGTATATGAACTGATGGACAAATAGTGACTAACTGAAAATTAGTGATTGATAAATAAGATTATCACTCTAATTTAAGTACTTAAACCTGATTAGTAAGTCTGATTTAATTCAAATGCAATGCTCAGTGACTTTTGGACCGTACAGTGAACAGTATACGGGTGGAGGAGAAAGAGATGAGATGAGATGAGCTCAAGAAACAAAAGCAAGCTGGGGCCATGGATGTTGGCTTTGTCCTGCCTACAGCCTCTGCCACTCCGGAAAATGATGGAAAAGATCTCTGTTGGTTGGCATGCCATGATGAAGCACATACATGTGTTGAAGAGAGAGTCTTCGATTTTACTTTGATATAAAAAAAATACAGATTGATATCTATATCACATGAATGTTGGAGGGGCACATCCCCTGGGCTCATCATTTACCATAGGATCTGACTTGACTCATGTCAAATATAACAAAAGATTTCTTTGTTTTTGAACCCCTTCGTTTTCATTTTTTTCTTGTGACATCTGCTGAATTTTAGGGCTCATTTATATTTTGGGAAGAGAAGAAAAAGAGGAGAAGAGAGGATGAAGAGAAAAAAAGAGAAAAAGAGAAGAAGAGATTTCTCCAGTGTTGGGTTGTTAGGAAAAAGGGACTAGATTTTTAATTTTATTTATTTATTTATTTATTTGCCTGTCACTCTTTTTATTCATCACTCAACTTACTCTTACTAAAACATAAACAAAAACTTAATTAGCAGAAAAAGTAAAATAAAAAATTAAAGCTGTTAATCTCATATGAAGGTGGCCCACTTAACCTTGATTATTTGCATTGGATTCCTATTAAAGTTAACTGATATTAAGGATGCCCATATTATAGTCACATTTATATAGTTATATGGTCTCTTGAAATATAAAGGGTACCATGATGGAAAGGTTTATTTCAAGGGGACTTATGTGCAAATGTGCGACCCACTTTTCTCCTCCTGTAAAGAAAAACAAAAACTTACGCTCATTTTTTGAGTCTCTCCATCAGAAAAGAAAAACAGTGAGTTTTGTGCAAGGAAAAAGGAGACAGAGAAAAGAGGATCCTTTACATTAGGTTTGCAGAATCAAGAGGAAGGAATCAAAGTCTTCTCCAACCTTCATCCACTCTTCACCAATGGCTTCAGGTATGGTGATTTAAAGTATTGCTCAATCAAGAATTTGATCTATTTCTTGAGATGTTATTTTTTGATTCTTGATCCATGGTTTAATTTAATCCGTATTATAGTTGTGTTATTTCCAACATTTGGTATCAGAGCCGTGTTTAAAGAATCAATACATCTTGGATTTAGGAATTATGGAAAGTTAGGGTTTTTGATTAACAATTCATAAAATCGAATTTTTTGATCTTTTAATTGTAGAATTTGTAGAGGATTTAATAGCCCTAATATCATGTTCATATTCCTCTAATTATGCAATTAAATTGGGATCAAAATCAAAGGAATTGAAAACCCTAATTTTTGATAATTTTGGAATTAAATCGACTAAGCAGAAACTGCCTTTGATAACTGCTTCGTCGACTATTAGTCGACTAATCCCATCGTATAGTCGACTAATTCCCTTTTCCAGAAAGTTTTAAAGTCTCTGTTTGCCGCAGGAGTCGACTTGATTTTTAGTTGATTTTATGACTAGTCGACTAATTAGGGTATAGTCGACTAATCATATTTCCAAGTCGACTAATTCGGTGACCCGAAGTTGAGAACTTTCTGTTGGATTCAGGAGTCGACTAATAATATTAGTAGTCGACTGATAAATTTTATAGTCGACTAATTATAGGGTATAGTCGACTAACTTTTCCTTGCCCTAGTCGACTAGACCTAACCCTATAGTCGACTTAACTTGACCTTAGTCGACTAGTATTTCCTTGTAGTCGACTAATGGTCTAATATAATCAATCATTAAGGTATGTTACACATTTAAGTTGTTGTGTTAATATTGATTGATGCTTGGTCAAGTAATGTATTGAGGTATTATCGCTTTACTCAAATATAAGATTAGAGAATATTATTGGTTAGTTTTGTATTCATAGGCTTATTGATTTAGTAGTTGCCAAAGTGACCTATGTTAGTAAACCTTATGAATATACAACTACATAAAAGACTTGTCAATGAGGAAGACATAAAAGACAATAATATTCTCGATGGCGGTTCTAGTTAGGAGATTGGGACTGGCCCAAAGGAAAGTCTCTTTCAAATAATTATGAACCGGGGTAGGATAGTGTAATTTATGTAACTTAGTGGTGTGGAATTGGATACCCAAAGGTAACATGACTTACTAACTAAGTGACATAAATTATATTAGACCTACATAGGTGATAAAAGTTCTCACCTAAAGAGTGAACACTAGATATGCTTAGGTTTCGCCCAAAGGAGAAATCAAAGTGATATCAATAGTTCATCTTAATTAAATTTAAAACTTGTATTGATTCGAGGCATTAATGTGAGCTTGTCCTATTATGTTTCAGTGAACGTCCCTACTTCCCTTCACACTCATGCCACTAGCATTCCAGCCTTGGATGGTACCAACTTTTCAGAGTGGTTTGAACATGTACAGTTTACACTGGGTGTTTTGGACCTAGACATGGCCTTAATAGTTGACAAACCTGATGAAGTAACTGCTGAGAGTACAACAGAACAGGTCAGCCATGCCAAAGCTTGGGAAAGGTCTAATAGGCTCAGTCTTATGTTCAGAAAGATGACCATAGCTAATAACATCAAGACTTCACTCCCTCCTACAACTATTGCATCTGAACTATTAATTGCGGTTAAAGACCGTTTCAAATCTGCAGATAAGTCATTAGCTGGCACCCTCATGGCTGAACTTACCACCATGAAATATGATGGTAATAGAGGAGTTCAGCAACACATTCTAAACATGACTGATAAGGCTGCTAAGCTAGGATCACTGGGAATGAAAGTGGATGAATCCTTCTTGGTACAGTTCATCCTCAACTCACTTCCTCCTCAGTTTGGGCCATTCAAGATCCACTACAATACTCATAAGGATAAGTGGAACTTGAATGAGCTAACTGGTATGTGTGTTCAAGAGGAAGTGAGACTGAGGCAAGAAGGACAGCACTCAGTGTTGGCAGTAACTTCAGGAGGTATCCATAAGAAAAGTAAATATGGAAGAGGTAAGAGATTTCCATCAAAGAAAGGAAATGACCATTGGAAAGTAGCCAAGGTCATAGAAAAGCTTTCACTGTCAAATGCTACTTCTGTGGCAGAAAAGGACATGTGAAGAAGGACTGCAACAAGAGGAAAGCTTGGTTCGAAAAGAAGGTACAAATCTTTCTTTTGTATGTTATGAATCAAATCTTGCTGAAGTTCCTTCTAATACTTGGTGGATAGACTCTGGAGCCACAACTCATATAACTAATTCAATGCAGGGATTCCTTACAACCAGGAAACCGAAGGAAAGTGAGAGATTCGTCTTTATGGGGAACCGTCTCAAAGTGGAGGTCGAATATGTTGGTGTTTATCGACTACTCTTGGAGACGGGTCATCAGATGGATCTTGAGGATACTTTTTATGTACCTTCGATTTCAAGAAACTTAATGTCATTATCCAAATTAGATGTTTTTGGATATTCTGTTTTGTTTAGTTGTGGAAAACTCTCTTTAATGTATAATTCAATTCCGGTTGGACATGGAATTTTATGTGATGGTTTATATAAAATTTCATTGAATGATGAGTTTGCACAATCTTTATTATCTCTGCATTCGAATGTTGGTATAAAACGTGGCTTAATAAATGAAAAATCCTCAATCTTGTGGTATAGGCGACTGGGGCATATCTCCAGGGATAGAATTATAAGATTAGTGAAGACTGAGATTTTGGATAACCTAGACTTCACTGATTTTGATGTGTGTGTGGATTGCATAAAAGGAAAGCAAACCAAACACACTAAGAAAGGTGCCACAAGAAGTAAAGAACTCCTGGAAATAATTCATACAGATATTTGCGGACCACTCTCCATTCCATGTTTTACTGGAGAGAGATATTTCATTACCTTTATAGATGATCTATCACGTTATGGTTATGTGTATCTAATTAATGAAAAGTCTCAGGCTGTTGACATCCTTGAGGTGTTCATTACTGAAGTCGAGAGACAATTAGATAGAAAGGTTAAAATCATAAGATCAGATCGAGGTGGTGAATTTTATGGTAGATATGATGAGTCAGGACAACATCCTGGTCCATTTGCCAAATTTCTAGAAAAGCATGGTATTTGTGCTCAATACACAATGTCAGGTACGCCTCAGCAGAACGGTGTTGCTGAAAGGCGGAACCGAACACTTATGGATATGGTTAGGAGCATGATGAGCTTCTCAAATGTACCCAATTCATTGTGGAATGAAGCCTTAAAGACTGCTATGTATATCTTAAATAGGGTTCCTAGTAAGGCTGTCCCAACAACTCCTTTTGAGTTGTGGACTGGTAGGAAACCCAGTTTAAGACATTTACATGTTTGGGGTTGTCCAGCAGAGGCTAGAATATATAATCCACAAGAAAAGAAATTAGACTTAAAAACAATATCTGGGTATTTCATTGGTTATCCAGATAAGTCTAAGGGATACAAATTTTATTGTCCTAACCATAGTACAAGAATAGTTGAAACTGGTAATGCCAGATTCCTAGAAAATGGTGAAATTAGTGGGAGTGCTGAACCAAGAAAAGTAGATCTTGAAGTGGTAAGGGTAAATATCCCAATACCCTTTCCTTCAAGAGAAATTTTTGTCCCTCAGCTTGATCATCAAGTTGAGATACCAGAACAACAAGTTAATGTTGGTTCACCACTCCATGAGGATATTCCCATTGAAAATATTGTAGAACCACCACAACCGGCAGCTTTGAGAAGATCTCAAAGGGAAAGAAGATCTGCCATTTCAGATGATTATGTGGTATATCTACAGGAATCTGACTATGATATTGGGATAAATAAAGATCCAGTTTCATTTTCACAAGCCATAGAATGTAATGATTCTAGTAAATGGGTTGATGCTATGAATGATGAGTTGAAATCTATGGACCAAAACCAAGTCTGGGATCTCGTTGAATTGCCTTATAACTGTAAGAAAGTCGGGTGTAAATGGGTCTTTAAGACCAAGCGCGACTCTAAAGGCAATATCGAACGATATAAGGCTAGACTTGTGGCCAAAGGTTTCACTCAGAAAGAAGGCATTGACTATACAGAGACCTTCTCTCCAGTATCAAAGAAGGATTCTCTTAGAATCATTATGGCACTTGTAGCTCATTATGATTTGGAGTTACATCAAATGGATGTGAAAACTGCTTTTCTAAATGGAAATTTGGATGAGGATATCTACATGGAGCAACCTGAAGGGTTCGCAATTAAAGAACAAGAACACTTGGCTTGCAAATTAAAGAAATCTATATATGGACTTAAACAAGCTTCCAGGCAATGGTATATAAAGTTTAACGATACCATTACCTCTTTTGGATTTACAGAAAATACTGTTGATCAGTGTATATATCTAAAGATCAGTGGGAGCAAGTTTATTTTTCTGGTTCTGTATGTAGATGACATCTTATTAGCCAGTAGTGATCTTGGTTTGCTGTATGAAATTAAAAGCTTTCTTACCAAGAATTTTCAGATGGTTGATATGGGTGAGGCAAATTATGTTATTAGCATAGAGATCTTCAGGGATAGATCTCAAGGATTGCTAGGATTGTCTCAGAAAGGGTATATCAATCGAGTCTTGGAAAGATTTCATATGGAAATGTGTTCAGTCAGTCCTGCACCCATTCAGAAGGGTGACAGATTAAGTGGTAGCCAGTGTCCCAGAAATGACTTAGAAAAGGGTCAAATGTAGAAAGTTCCGTATGCATCAGCTGTTGGGAGCTTGATGTATGCAAGCACTTGTACAGGCCAGATATCAGCTTTGCTGTTGGGATGTTGAGAAGATACCAAAGCAATCCAGGAATGGAGCACTGGAAGTTGGCTAAGAAGGTTATGCGGTATCTTCAAGGGACAAAGGACTATATGCTCACATACAGGAGATCAGATCAGTTAGAGGTGATCGGCTATTCAGACTCAGATTTTGGTGGTTGCCCAGATAGCAGGAAGTCTACCTCAGGATTTATTTTCTTGCTAGCAGGTGGGGCAATCTCGTGGAAGAGTGTGAAGCAGTCCATTATTGCTTCATCCACGATGGAGGCTGAGTTCATAGCTTGTTTTGAGGCCACAAATCATGCATTATGGTTAAGGAATTTCATCTCAGCACTTGGTGTGGTTGACTCTATTGCCAAGCCGCTGACGATATATTGTGACAATACAGCAGCCGTATTCTTCTCTAAGAATGGTAAGTACTCTAATGGTTCTAGACATATAGAACTTAAGTACTTGGTGGTTAGAGAAAGAGTAGAGAAACAGAAAGTGTCAATTGTAAGTTTAAGTACCACTTTAATGGTTGCTGATCCAATGACAAAGGGATTGCCTCCAAAGACATTCAAGGAACATGTTGTAAGAATGGGTCTTTTGGGCAATCTATAAATGTGTATTTTGGTACTTATGTAATTGACATTATTGTACAAATAAAAGTTCTGTTTCTGTGTTTCCTGTTATCCAATTATGTGTGCACATATTATGTATGGATGTTTGTTAAACAGGAAATGTCTTTACAAGACAATTACAGGGGTCATTTTGGTTATGGACTCAATTGGTAAGGGTTATCAATGTTGTGGTACATAGAAGGGAGTATGACGTGGATGTTGTATAACCGCTATGACTCGCATTGGTAGTCCAAGCTAATTGCAGTATTACATTTTTTTATATTTGGGCTTATCAGTTGTTGTTTTTAAAATTCGTGCACGTTTCAAGGTTTTTCAGTATGGAATCCAATGGAGTCAAAATGTTTGAAAAATGAGTCTTTTCTTTTATTTTGTTTTCTAAAGTTTTTAATCTAATCGGTTAGTGGTCCAAGTGGGAGAATGTTAATCTCATATGAAGGTGGCCCACTTAACCTTGATTATTTGCATTGGATTCCTATTAAAGTTAACTGATATTAAGGATGCCCATATTATAGTCACATTTATATAGTTATATGGTCTCTTGAAATATAAAGGTACCATGATGGAAAGGTTTATTTCAAGGGGACTTATGTGCAAATGTGCGACCCACTTTTCTCCTCCTGTAAAGAAAAACAAAAACTTACGCTCATTTTTTGAGTCTCTCCATCAGAAAAGAAAAACAGTGAGTTTTGTGCAAGGAAAAAGGAGACAGAGAAAAGAGGATCCTTTGCATTAGGGTTTGCAGAATCAAGAGGAAGGAATCAAAGTCTTCTCCAACCTTCATCCACTCTTCACCAATGGCTTCAGGTATGGTGATTTAAAGTATTGCTCAATCAAGAATTTGATCTATTTCTTGAGATGTTATTTTATTGATTCTTGATCCATGGTTTAATTTAATCCGTATTATAGTTGTGTTATTTCCAACAAAAGCATCTTTTTATAAAAAAAACTGCTGATCAAATATAACACACATGGAAATTAGAAAAATGGATTTAGGATTCAATGGCCTTGTTAGTTATATGGATGAAATTAATTGAATCAAACAATAAAATAAGAAAGTTGTTGTTCCCATCCAGCATATTTATTCTTGAATATTTTGATGGAGGTTCCTAAGAAAATTAACCATAAAATTATTTTGTTTTTTTTCTTTTTTTTCTTCTTTTTTACTTTTTATTTCTGTGAGTTGAATATAGACTTTTCAAAATCTCATCTTATTTTTTTTTTATTATTGAGTTAGGCTTTTGAACTAGTAACCGTTACTATTTCTGTTCTTAAGTTTGATTTTCTTTTATTGCTCTCTTACAAAAGACTAAAAAAAACGCTACTTCATTAATTAATTCACATATTTTTGTAGGTTCTAAAATAACCCAAGTTATCCAATTGTTGCTCTGAAAGTCTGAACTAAAACTTTGGGCCTCTTTGATTGGAAAATCCCAACTTGAATTTATGACAAAATCAGAAATTCAAGAGGAAAATTAGCTCCCCGCAGCTTGTCAATTTTCTGATGTTGTCCTCTACATTGGGAGAGAAAAATTACAAGACTGCAAAGAAGCTTTTTTTTTTAACCAAAAATTTGCAAACCAAACACACATTATTGGGGGAAAAATAACCTCACAAATTCAGAGAAATAAGCACTTTTCGGCTAATTTGTCTGGGAACAAACAACACTTTTGTTTTAAGAAAAAAAGGTAAAATATTCTCAAAAGCTATCCCAGTCGGACTTAGGGGTGCGAACCGATCGGGCCCGGCCGTCCCGAGCAACACGGGCCTCTGCCCGTCCCATGCACGCCCCAAAACCCGGGGCGTGCCCGGGTTTGGCCTCAGTGGCCCGCGACCCAGCCGGGCCTGGCCGCACCCGGGCCGGCCAAACCTGGGCCGAACACCGGGCAGTGCCAGAACCGGATTTATAAATTTTTTTTACAAAAACCCTCCCAACAGCTATATTGGGCCAAAATATAGCCGTTTTTTGGGGGTTTGTAATTTTTTAAATCCCCCCCAATGGGTATATTGACCAAAAAAATATTTGCAAAAAAAATTACATTTTAACTACTCATTCCTCTTTATAAATACTCACTCTTCCACATTTCATTTCATCACCAAAAATTCTCTAAAAATCTTTTTCATACATATCGACGTGATTCTTTACTTGAAAATATTATTGAACTTATGGAAGAGAAATTCAATAAGTATTTTAAATATTTTTCTACTATATTTTATTTTGCTACAATTATGGACCCTCGAATTAAATTTGAAGGATGTAAATATTTGCTTGAAATTTTTATGAAAAAATGAATTATCATGATTGTTTCTTAGCATGGAATGATATTGAGCTTTATATAAATAATATGTATGATTTTTATGATTCTCAATTTGGAAATAAACAATCATCCCAACCTGTATTTTCATCTAGGCCTAAAAGTTCTTTATTATCTAGATTATTATTTGCTTCTAAAAGATCAAGAAGTTCCAACTCAGAATGAGCTTCATTATTATTCTACTCGTGCTATAACTCCTGAGATTGATGCAGACTCAATTTGAAAATTTTAATATTTTAGCATGGTGGAAATCACAGGAATCAATATATCCTGTGCTTTCCATCATGACACGTGATTTACTAACCTCTCTTGCCTTTACTGTAACTTCAAAATCTGCTTTAGTATAGCTGGAAGAGTGCTGACTGATACGAGTAACCGTCTAGCGTCAGAAGCTATCGAGATGAGCATTTGCGGGAAGGCTTGCTCGATGCAGAGACAAAAAGACAGAATAAAACAGTAGATGAAATCATTGAAGACTCCCCAGAAGATGAGTGAAGAAATGAAATTTTTTTGTATTTCATAGTTATATTTGGATCAATTTCTATCTATATAATACAGGTGTAATTTTATCAATTTATATCGTTATAATTCAATTATTTATATTAATTTTTTGTATTTGTATCAATTTATCCAGTTTATTGGATTGTTAATAAAAAATTTAGATATGCATTTTACTTATATCAAATTTCACATTTGAGTGTTTATTAGATTTTTTTTTTTTAGAATTTTTAGATTTTCTTAAATTTTTTTTCAATTTTTTACATCTTTTTTAAAATTTATAAAAAAAATATTTTTCTAACTCAGGCCATCCCGGCCGGGTGCCCGGGCCGTGCCCGGTCTCCAATATGGAGAAAGGGCCGGGCCGGGTCAGGCCGCTCGGAAAGGCGGACGGGATCGATCGAGTCTCTACTCAGATTGTAGCACGCAGAAATAGGACGGGCCCGACCTGACCTGACCCGTTTCGCACCCCTCGTCGTACTGGGTGGGTGACCTACAATATTTTCGGCAGGAGAGGGGTTACAGGAACCGGAAATGACATGAACCGAATCCCAACACTAAAGAAAAGTGGGGAAACAAAAAAGCCGACCGGATAAACCGGGAGAGGAAAAGACCGGCGGTTTCCAGGACTGCCCGTGCCCCCGTAACTGCCAGCTTATCCCGTTCTGGCTACTCACCGTACTCATCCTCCTAGCCCAGCGGCACCGCCGAACGGCACGTCTCATTCCGCCAGCGCCCGATCTCCCCTCGAAGCCCTCGCGTGCGCCCACGTGGCGGTCGGACTCGGGAGCCCGCGTTTCTCCCGTCGAGTCGCCGGGTATTTCACGCGGTCGCGAGAGTTTGGGATATCTCGCGCGAGAAGTTCGCCAACTGTTTGGTCTCTCTCTCCTGCTTTTTCGAGGCGTTGGGCTCTCTGACTTGGATGTAACGAAACCGTCAACGGAGATGCCGCTCGCTTCTGTAACAACCCCTTCCGTTTTCGCAGAGATTACCGAAATACCCCTCACTAGCTCTGCATACAGGGTTACAAAGTGAAGGAACAAAAGGTAAAAACAGCGGAAGTTGGGATCAAGCTGAGCGGTTCCGTTACCAAGACGTTTGGTCTAACCACCAACAACTACCACTTGCTCACTCTGTTTTCTCTCGCTTCTCTTTCCTTTTAATTGTTAATTTTTTTATTACGCGCTCTTTTCCCAATTGTCCGTTTTTTTCCCTCAAAGTCTCTCTCTTCTCTTCTTCTACACGTCTCCCTCCTTCTCCCCTCTTCTCTGGCCAGAAAACCGCCGCTCTTTCAAAGGAGAACCTCCTCCGCGCCCCCGAAGCCACCGCCGTCGCCTCTCGAGAGCCGGTTCGAATTTCGCGAAGGCGTCTCGATTTCTTGCCTCCGACGCAAAGTTTCGGATCTAGTCCCGAATTCGGTGGAGAAACCGTAATGTGGCTCCGCTCGTGAGGGAATCGGCGGTTTCTTGATCTTTTCCGAGGTTTGCGATTTTTATTTTTGCTGTTTCGTTTCGGGTTCTTGATTCGGCGGTGGAGCGAGAGGAAAGGAGTCGGATCCGAGGAGCTCGGTATGAAATGGTAAGCGGTTGAGGTTTTAGAATTTTTCTTGATTTCTTGTTAATTCTGAGGTTTTTGAGCTTTTTTTTTTGTCTTTTACTGGAAACAAGGTTTTTTTTTGTGTGAATTTATCGGGGAATTTGGGAATTGAGGGAGTGAATCTCGCTTTCCTTTCTTGTCTCGGATGCTGCTGGGCTTGTTTTCTATTTTTGGCTCCTGATACCTTTTTTATTTAGGAGATTTAGGAAATTTAGGAAGTTTTCTGCTTTCCGGTCATAGGGCTTGTCTTAGATGAAACAGTAACTAGTCTTGTCACTATTATTTTTGGTTAATTTGTTACAAATTTTGGATTTGACTTTTTTCCTTTTTTTTTGGTTTTTTTTGGTTTTGCGCGCGCGTGTTTTTATTTATTGATTGATTGATTGATTTATTTTTTTTTTTGGCCGGGTGGGGGGTGGGGGGGAGGGAGGGGGGATTGGTCGCGTTTTGTTTCTGGGCTAGAGCTACTGTTATGAAGATTTAAAGGGCCAAGTTTAGGCGACAATAGTTATTAGTGATTGCTACTGTTTGACCTGTTGTAGTTATTAAGATCGGATTTAAGAAACTGAAATTGCGAATCTTTGTTCTCTTAGTAAAATTTTGGGTCCCGTTTTCAATAGGAGCTTTCCTGTTGATCTAGCCTCAGTCATGCCATGCAGAGTTTTTTAGATAGTTCTACTACCACTTGTAATACTATTTTTGAGATTCTTGAAATTCCTTAATATCTTCATTCATGTTGACAAGTCTGCTGCAGCATTTGAACCCAATGACATCATTATTACATTGTGCATGTTCATGCTTGTTAGCCACAAATAATGTATTTACTTCTTGAAACTTTATGATCACTGTCTATAAATATAAAAGTACTCATTTTGGTACTGCTTTCACTGTCTTGTCAGTAAGCCTTGTGAACTATTTGCCAGTTCTTGTTCATCTATCTTTGAATCTTGCCACTTGAGTGATTTCAAATTTTCATGTAGGCTGTAGCTCACGTTACATGCAGTAATTTTGCAGGTTAGAAAACTACTCAGTCTAAAAAAGCCTGACTTGTAGATTAGATAAGCCTTGAATTCCACAATGCAGTTCTTTAATTATGTTTAGGATGTTGTAAAGTCAGTTATTCTAATTAGTGGCAGAGATTAATTTTGTTTTCATGAGATACGTTGATAGTGGATGAAGTGTCAAGCAACTACCTTTCATCAAGGGAAAAAAGTCTGCTTGCTATTTGGTAGATTTTATCCTGTTTAGAGTGGGTATTGTTCTCCATGTCCTGCTTGTTCTCTTGAATAGAATGGATTTCTCGTTATGTGACCTTTACTACAGTGTATGATTGTTTTTCGGCACCTTGCTTTATGACAGAAAGATGGTGCAATATTCACACAATTCCTTGAACAAACCCAGATGGAAATGTCTTGTATATGCTGGTGACTTTTGTTACCTTGTTTACCTCTTAACACCTAAAATTTAGCACACAGGCATAAAGGTTTTAGCTTATGTTCATTCAGTAAAATCCTTCTTACTCCAGAATTATGTGTGATAATTAGTTAATTTTACTTTCCTTCTTATTATGTGTCTCTTCCTTCACAGGTGGAAGGAAGGAGTTGTATATCTGGAGAGGTTAAAAGTGGGTTGGAAATTTTGAAGCGGAAAAGGCTGGAGCGGATGAAATTTGGTGTTGCGTCTGAAGCAACAAATGTCACTAATATGATGACTAGAAGTGGAGGAGATGCTTTAAAAACTGCCTCATGTGGGACAAATAATTCAGATACATTTTCACGTATTAGTGATTCTGGGAAAAATGCATTTTCAAAGCATAAGGTGGAAAAGTTTGACATGTCTAACTTAGACTGGATTGATAAGGTTCCAGAGTGCCCTGTTTTCTCCCCCACAAAGGAGGAGTTTGAGGATCCACTAATTTATCTTCAACAGATTGCTCCCATGGCTTCAAAATATGGTAAATTTTTATCATTCTTAGAAAAAGTAATCTCATTCCTTCCCTTTAAAACAACAGCATGCATGTATTGTTGGAATTGGCAGGTAGTTAGACTAGTTAATACACTTAAAATCTTTGAACAGCCCAAAAGATTAGCATTTGGATTGCCTTCCAACGTTTTACTTATTTAATGAGAAGCAATGCTTCACTACACAATTTTGCCTCTCAAGTCCCAGTGTTCTGTAACTAAAACCCCACTCTCTAATGTACCAATGTTGATGCACATGTCTCTTTATAATGAGATTCCTCGGGTTGCAAAGGAAATATCTGACCGGAACTTGCCTTGGACCTATACACCTTCACTCAATATGAACTACGTGCTAAATACTCAGAATAAATTAGAAAACTCTTCTTTGATTGTTGACCTTAACTAATTCCGTTTTTGCATTGACTATGTCCTCAAATTGTCTATCCTAATTCATTTCATATTATATTGTGTGTGTAAAAAGTAGGATCTCTTTTATTTATTTCTATTATGTCATATTTGAGGTGAACTTTTTTCTTTGGTAAGTGCTAATTTGTTTTCATAGTATCTGGCATCCTAAAGCATAATTCTATTTACCTTGTTTCAGGTGTATGCAAGATCATTTCTCCCATAATGGCTTCTGTTCCTGCTGGCGTAGTATTGATGAAGGAGAAAGCAGGTTTTAAGTTTACTACTAGAGTTCAACCTCTCCGCCTTTCTGAGTGGGCTATAGGTGATAAGATCACCTTTTTCATGAGTGGAAGGTGAGGTAATACTGAGTTATATTTTGTCTTCTTGATTATCCTGTCTTCATTTCTTTGACTGCTAATACGGATTTTCAGAAAGTATACATTTCGTGATTTTGAGAAGATGGCAAACAAGATATATTCTCGAAGATATTCCAGTGCTGGATGTCTCCCAGCAAAGTATGTAGAAGAGCAGTTTTGGCATGAAATTGCTTTTGAAAGACAGAATCAGTGGAGTATGCTTGTGATATTGATGGTAGTGCTTTTTCAACGTCTCCCACTGATCAGCTTGGAAGAAGCAAATGGAACCTGAAGGTGGTGTTTTATATTAACCTCTAATCAGCCTTCCTTTGAAATTTGTTATGCATAAATTCCTTGACGTAATTTTTGGCTTACAACCAAAGACTGTTCCACTTCATATACTGGCTTATTTGTTCGTCTAAACCTATCTTGTTTTTGTTTATCTTTGAACCATATGTTTCTACCTCTATCGGTCTATGATGTACATTATGGTTTATCTTTAAGATGATATAGATATTATTTCTATTGATTTGTTATAGGAAATACACTAGTAAAAATCTCTGTATTGCCAGGCTGTTCCACAAGCATTTTTCACCTCTTGGTTTGAACCTGTGACCCCCGCCACAGACAAGGAAGCTCTCACCCAGATTCTCAAAGTTTCTCTCCAGTGACACTATTTCAAGTTGTTGCTGATTAGTCATTGTAATAATTGACCAAAGATATACTTCAAATTTTGTTGGCTGTTTATTTGATGAGCTTTTTAGCTGTGCAAGAGACTCTGATGCTGAAGGTTAATGTTTATTTTTTTTGTGTTCAGAGACTTTCTCAGCTGCCAAAATCTATATTGCGACTCCTGAGGAATGCAATACCGGTAAGTATAATATAAGTACACCTTCTAGATTTAACTTACCATATGGAATTTAAACTGTTGCACATACTTGGATATAGTAACAGATTGTCTGGTTCATTGCAGGGAGTAACTGACCCCATGCTTTACATTGGGATGTTGTTTAGTATGTTTGCTTGGCATGTTGAAGATCACTACTTGTATAGGTTATTAGCAAAGGACCTTTTGAAGCATGATCGTTCTTTTGAGTTTCTTCTTTTGTGACTGAATATATTCCAAATGTAAGGTTTTGATTGTCTCTTTGCAGCATCAATTATCATCATTGTGGAGCATCTAAAACATGGTATGGAATTCCAGGCCATGCAGCTCCCGATTTTGAAAAGGTGGTAATGAAGCATGTGTATAATCGTGAGATTTTGTCATCTGAGTTAGTTGATGTGGCATTTGATGTACTTTTGGGAAAGACGACCATGTTTCCCCCAAATTTTTTGTTAGATTATAATGTTCCAGTTTATAAAGCTGTACAAAAACCTGGAGAGTTTATTATCACTTTTCCTCGAGCTTATCATGCAGGCTTCAGTCATGGTAAGATGTTTGTGAAACCTTTAGCTAATTCACTTGTTCATTACCTTCTGCAAACCTTTTCTAATACTACTTTTTTGGATCAAATTTAGGTTTAAATTGTGGTGAAGCAGTGAATTTTGCCATTGGTGATTGTTTCAAACTGGGGGCTGTTGCAAGTTGCCGCTATGCACTTCTTAACAGGACTCCTTTGCTGCCTCTTGAGGAACTTCTCTGTAAGGAAACAATGCATCTATATAACAGAGTTTCTAATCCTGAATTTAGAGGTTCTTCCTCATCAACTGAAGATTTAGCCTCCCAGCATTGTATCAAGATTTCTTTATAAAATTAATGCGGTTCCAGCACCGCGCTCGTTGGTGGCTAAAGAAGTTTAGAGCACAAGCTTGCTATTCTGATATCCCCGTGGCAGTACCCTGCGGCATCTGCCAACGTGACTGCTATGTAGCATACATCAAGTGTAACTGCAATGTGAATCCTATATGTCTTCGGCATGGTACACAATTTAACACAGTTGACTGTATTTTCTTTTTTGATTTCATGAGTTTCATTTTTGTGACTGTGCGTTACAGAGAAAGAGATTAGGAGCTGCCCTTGTAGCTGTAATCGAATACTCCTTTTAAGAAAGGACCTCTCAGAATTGGAGGCTGCAGCACAAAAGTTTGAGCAGGAAGATGGAATATTAGAGGTGGTTCAAGCACAACCACTGTTAGGTGATGATTCTCTACAGTTAACTTTGTTTGCTTGCACCGAAGATGATGGGTACAGACCATATTGCAAGATAGAATTTGAAGAAGGTACTGCAATTTGGGAACAAGTCAAGGGGAATGCACAAGACTTGAATTACATTTCTCAGAGAGAATTCCTTAGATCTGTTGCACAGGAATCTGTGTCTTCTGGAGGATCTACTTTGTCCTCTCAAGGGCCGGATGAAAGGCTTTTGCAAAATGTAGGGTTCCTATTTTGGCTTCATTTCTGTTACTATTTTGACGTGAAGAGTGGTTAGTTTTATCTTAAAATTTGATGTTTGGTTTGTGAATGTATTGTACAGGTTGCGCAGACTCTAATGGAGCAAAATCCATACAAACAGAATGCTCTCAAAGGGTATCAGTCCGTGCTTATTGCTCTGCAGAATTAACTCCATCTGCTAAATGTCAAGCTGCCAGCCCAACTGTCTCTCGTGATATTCCAGTTTCACTAGACGATGATGATTCTGACTCAGAGATATTCAGGGTCAAGCGTAGATCTCCCATATGTATGGAGAAAAGAAATGAGAGCAACAAAATGAGCTCAAAATTTCCTGCACAACAGTATTTTAGATTATTAATTTAGTTCTTTCTAATTCCAGCTTGTTGCGTAAAATGTGCATTAATCTTGTTTGCATATTATTTGAACATATGCCCTATTTCTCATCAATTTCTAGTTGTTTTCTTCTCTACTCATGAACTAAGGTATAGTGTACAGCTAATGGTTTTGCATTTATTCACATTGGGAAATCAGCTATCTCTTTCTTATGCTATGCTTATGACTATCTAATTGTATGAGCTAGTTGCCACCAGCTGACATCACGTCATTGTTTCTTTTGATATGGGAAAAATATATTGCAGCAAAAGGTCAATGCTCTGCATCAAAGAGTAAGGGGGGGAAGGGTACAGGAAACCAGAAGATAAGGCAATTGCCAGCACGAAAATGTGTTAAAGCTGATAGAATTTACTATACCCGCTGATTCCAATTAGTTGACATGCATTTTCTTTCTTTCTTTTGTTTTTGTTTGTTTGTTTGTTTGTTGTTTTTGTAATTTGAAGGTTAAATGTGTGAACCTTTTTCGGTTGACTCTGTCAGTATGGTTGTCCTTGATGGGGCTTATTTGTTGATTGAATCATTTGTGGTTCCGTTGATCATTTGATTCATTGTTTGAAATCTAATTTTTCCTCACGTACTTCTTGGTGTGGTTTCCAGTAGTTATAAAGTTATTAGGTCTGAGTGATGGATGAAAGAAGTTTAGGATCGAAGAGGACTTTGGCACATGATGGGATGTCAGAGAAATAAAAAGATGGGAAAACCTAGGTGACGTAGAAAAATTGTGGAAGGTTTTTGGAGATCCAATTAGAACTCAAAAGAAAGATGCGTGTGATACATAACAAGATGGTGGCTCACATCTATTAAGAGATATATTAAAAACAAGAAAGTAAGAAAAAGAGGAAAAAGAAGAGGAGGACCTTCAAGATGGTCTCTCTCTCTCCCCCTCTCTCTCTCCCCCCCTCTCTCTCTCTCTGTGCGTACGCGCGCGCGGCGCACGTACGCCTTGTGGGTGAAAGGTGGATGAGGAAGTGGAATACTCTTTCAGTGATAAATTTAGGAAGCAAATCTCGCATCCAACATTGTTAGTATGTTCATGAAGTATGGATGTGGATTATTTTTTTCAAAACTGCAAATTTTGTATGAGATCATGTTTTGAAGTTTTATAGAAGTCTCTCAAATTTGTTTTAAGATTTGAGAAATAAGAGGCTTCTTTGATATCTCAATAGGTTTTATTATGTTGCATGTTAAGAAACCAAAATTAATCTCCATCTATATATATAACCAAAGAGTACGAGAAGATGTGTGGTTGGCTGGCTGGCTGGGGGCAGCCAGCCTATTTTTCTTAGATTTTTTTTTTTCAGCTGGGGCCTGACAAATTGAGTGCATCACTTTAAGGGAAAAAATGCATTTTGCTCACGCGTAGCTAACTGGGTTACTGGCCATTTCTAAAGCAGACCGATGCGTAGCCCTGTGTAGCCAATATGATCTCTATAATAATAGTTATCAAAATTTATATTCCCAATACAATAATATGGCCTTTGCTAAGTAACTATTTCCTTGAACAGGTTTAATTTCACATTAGACGTGCATAGTATGTGCAGCAGACTAGTATATTGTATAGTAACACACAAAAAGATAGAACTCTTTTCTAATGATGACTGACCTTAGAAGTACAGAACTTACTCAAGCCTGCTCAAGTTATTAGTTTACTGGATAAGTGGATAGAGAGAGCACATCTCACAGATGGTTGAATTTTCAAGAGGGGGTTTGGGAGGAAGGATATCCTGATATCAAAAGTGAGGAAGATTTATAACGGAATCTGTACTTTGGTTTTTAGGTAAGTATAGAAGGAACTGTTGCTTCTAGTAATACTTGCATTTGTCAATAATTCATTTATGATTCTTTGTAGAGCATGTAAGCTTTGGTTTCAGAAGGAAGCAAGATGTTTCCAGTAAGGCTATTGTGGAATTAATGAACACCTATTTAACTTTGTTTTAAACCCCTTCTCTGCAAGGTGACCCTTACCTTGAATTTTTAAATTGATGCATTCCAAATTCCTCTCACTATTACCAGCATTAAACTATTATACTGACGCCATCTTTTTAATGTCATCACCAGTCACCACACATCTATTGGTAGATCCTTGTTTTGTAGACGTGACACAAGTGTTCTGGTCTGACATGGAGACAATATATGTGTTTGCATGTGTCGTATAGTATGGTTTTGCAAAGTCCACCCGTGTGGA